>JAIPRK010000801.1:61782-118416 GCA_025469195.1 Chaitophorus viminalis | reverse complement strand
CGATCTAATAATAGAATGACGATTAATTATTTTACATTTACGCCATGTATGATTGTATTTTTGTTTTTCATTATTATTGTTAATATTTATAGTAACATTAATATAAATACCCAAAAAAAAATTACGCCCGGGGATCAATCCCCGGCTTCCCCCCTAGTTCCGCCTCTGATAATAATTATTGTTATCCCATTATTATAACCGCATTCAGCGACGCGTCCTCGTTGCGTTATGAATTTATGATACAATGTCATAGACGACAAAAATAATACGCCTACTTCATTCTAAAAGTATATATAGTATACGCACTTATGAGCGCGAAAAGCGATAGGTCGTTGGAGTATGTATGTGTTTTTTCTTGTTTTGGTCACTCACGAAATATAAAATTAAAACGCTGGGCGAGTACAGAATCGGAAACGATGGGGTCCTAATGTCCTATGTGGACAATGAGTCACGTTTAGAAATACTTAGAAACACAAATACTATCCTCATAACAGATAAAAGTCATACCTTTATAAGTTGAATGCTTTAATTAGTTAACATATGTTTAATAATAATTGATAATATTGTTGACATGTTTATGGTACACAATGTATTATACTTAAACCAAATGGCATACTTCTAAGAAACATTAATTGCAGCTGTTACATGAAAACCTTCTACACAATTAAAACATTCGATTGCTTGAAAATATTTTGATTATAACTTTTAAGTAAAAATATACTTATGATATCAGGCGCATGGAAAAGAAAAATATTAATGTATGAATCAGCAATTTGCATAATATCAAATTAACACTTTGCTCCTATATAAGAACCCAATCGATCGTACAGAATTCCTGGGTATGAATTTGCATTCGTGTTGATTTGTTGTCAAACGGGGGTTTTCCGTTGTAAATGTACGAAATAAAGTGACTGTGCCTTAATGAATCCGGTCATCGGCGGTTTCGCTTTTCGAACAGGACGACCGCCAAAAAAGAACAAAGTGTCAAGACTTCCACGTTACATCACATAAACGAAACCCCCACAGACAAACCATCACAGAAAAAGAATACTCTATACCTTCGTAATAATAAACATCAACATTTAATGCCATCGGTTCTATATAGATTGATATAAAAAATAAAATATATATACCCTTAATTTTTTTTTTACAATATATTAAATAAAATTTGAGTTTGAAAAACCAAACAATTACCATTTAAGTAAAAACAATCAATTAGTTATGCAAGTATAAAATAAATTTAAAAGCATTTCTCGTTTAGCTCAAAGTATAAAAATAACATCTTTATTAATTATTATTAAGTGAAATTCTGAAGCATATTTAATATTACATTATAATTTATAATTTTTTGTAAATGTAATCAAACACTTTAAACATTAGTGTTTATAGTACAAGTATAAGCTACCCCAAACATTGACAGAAATTAATTATTTTTCTTGAAAATGCGATGACATAATATTTATGCGTAAAATTTTCAGATAATAGCCAAGTGTTAAACATAAAATATTACCTTCCGTTATTTCAACCAACAATATAAGATCTACTTTTGCTTAAGCCAAAGTAATCTAAAGTACTACAAAGCTTAAAATTTACAAAATGTATCGTTTACGCCAACATTATATCTATTATTAGAACTCGATTTGTATTCGTTCGATGAAAACAGTTTTTAACATGAAATATTGAAATCATCTTATTTTTTATAATAATGCAATGATGACATTACCTGGGCTATTTAACGCTACTTTTTTGGTAGGTTGAAGTGGTATAAAAGGTAAATTTTTTAGATAGCCCAAAAGCGCAAAACGAATTTGCGCTATTGTACCTTAATACCTTAGTAGTGGTATTACCAGCTCTAAGCTCAACTCCAATATAAAAGTATGGTATTAATACATAGAAAAAAATGTTTGAAGATTGGATTACTTAAAAACTGTAGGCTTCAAATTTCAAATCTAATATTAAGGTACTAAATTATTTGTTTGTTTTTTTATTGATTTTAAATAAAACATCTATTAGTTGTTGCTATTAAATTAAATACAATTTTTATAATTTTTTATATATTTTTATACTTAAATACACATTTTATAATCAAGAATAGCATAGTATATTAACAACTATATGATTTTAATAAAATACACTTTTTTTTATAAAATTAATTTGAGCTTATGGGTTATGAAAAAGGTAATATTTTGCGCTTTTGGGTTGCGTTTGGGTCATATTTTGTGCTTATGGGCTATAGTCTTTAGTACATATAAGCCAATCACAATTTTTGCAAGGAGACATAAGTTTCCATTTAGTTACATTTAGTTTATATTAGAATTGTTCACAAAAACTATGTTTGTGGTAAGAAAAACGGTTTAAAATAATTTAAATTTTTTGTAATACTCATGGACTGTAGCCCATAAGCGCAAAATATGACCCAAACGCAACCCAAAAACGCAAAAATAAATATCCCATAAGCGCAAAAAAAATTACCTTTTTCATAACCTATAAGTGCAAATTAATTTTATAAAAAAAGTGTGTTTTATTAAAATCATATAGATATTAATTATACTATGCTATTCGTGATTATAAAATGTGTATTTAATTTAATAGCAACAACTATTAGATGTGATGTTTAAGATCAATAAAAAAAATAAATAATTAAGTACCTTAATATTAAATTTGAAATTTGAAGCCTACAGTTTTTAAGTTCCTAATCCAATCTTGAAATATTTTTTTCTATATATAACTGTATAAGTTCCATTCTATTATATTGGAGTTGACTTTAGATCTGGTAATACCACTACTAAGGTACCAAAGCACAAATTCGTTTTGTGTTTTTGGGCTATCGAAAAAAATTGACTTTTTGCGCTTTTGGGCTACACCGTACTCATGTTGTTCTATACGACTATAGTCTATTTAGAACCTAGTAAGTGACAAGTCATAAGAAGATGACCTGGGGGGGGGTCTGAAAAAATTGTTTATCAACATTTCAATTTCATTTTAGTTTTGTTTTTTTCGCTCTTATAGTTGCCGACTAATCGATTGTTAAATCTACCACTGCAGCGAACAGCTTATGTCTGCAGTATCATAAATTTTAACTTATATAAGTCGTTTTTCTAGAAACACTCATTGGTTTTTTTTTCTCTAAAGTTTAGTAAATAGCATCCACGAGGGGTGTATGTTAGAGTATGACAACAACCTTTGTCTGATAACAGCGACGAAAGAGACAATCGGATACGATTGAAGTTGTAATCGCAGGTTTTGGTTGATAGTTTTGTATATACAGCACCGGAAAATAAAAACAACAAGTTTAAAAGTATGGTAACGTTGGACTCACATAGTGACTTTCAAGCGATACGCTTTTATACGAAGGCTAGTTCACACACAATCATGTAAACACGCCGGAAAAAGGTATTTAATATACCTATATGGGTTAACCAATAAGAACCACGAACAGTGTTATTTGTAGTCAAACAAAATAATATCTTGTTATCCCTTGGATATTATTTTGCGTGTTGACCAAGCGAAGCTGTACATCGAGTCGCCGACAAATACGTGACTTTCATAAATTTCGGTTACCATATTATTCTTGTATTAAAATTTTCTGCTTTAATTATAACTTATTTCACTTAAGTATACAAGATAAATATTTATTTTAAAAAAGAACCGGATTGGGCCTCGCTCTGCTGTACAGTAGGGGGCGGAGTACACCTCGTTCATAAGATAGGTTATTAGTAATAACCTATCTTACCTATCTAAGGTTAGGATATTTATGCACTAAAGAATGTATGAATATGTATGCACTTATGCACTAAAAACCAACTAAGTATGCATGAAAAATTTGAAAAATATGCATTTAAAAATAAAGAAATTATTGGACAAGAACAAGGTATACTAAAATAGGTATACTATATAATATATTATGTTATATTTAAATTGAAATTTTATGTCAATATTCGCTGTTAAAACGCTTATAAAAAAATTTGTGCCTATGGATTTCGATAATTTTTGAATGAAGTAACAAAAACTTTTATGGAATGTTCTATTAAATTTTAAAGTATTTTGTACCAGCCAAAATTGTTATCAACAATTATAAAATAAAAATTTGAAAAAAACGAATATTTCAACTACCTGTAAATTGTTTAAAAATCAATAAAATATTTAGCAAAAAAATAACTTAAATAAAATTCTATTGAAAACAACTGGTAAAAGTTTCAAATTTCTATGATTAATATTTTTTAAATAATAACAAATATTTAAAATCGTTTGAGGATAAATCGTTATTTTATGCAATTTCATAAAAATTTAAATTCTAACGGTCATAAAATGTTTTGATTAAAGTCTGGTAGAATTTTATTTTAGTTATTTAAAGAGTAACTTATGGATAACCTTCTGTTAAAATTTTGAACCTTAAGTATAAATTGAAAAGATTTTATGAGTTTTCAACTACAAAATAACTTGCAAATTATCGCGGTTTTAACATATTTTATGCAAATTAAAACTTTATTGGCTTATAAAAAAAATTGCGATTTAAATAACGATTTACAATTTCTTTTAGTTGCAATAAGTTTAACTTACAATAAATCTAATATTATTTTCAAAAGTTTTTGGAGAACCAAATTTTTTTTATCGATATTTTAGAAAAAAAAACTTAGAAAAGTAGAAAATTTAAATTGTTTAGAAATTGTCTATTAATAGGTCTTAAATGACAAAATACTTTGAAAACTTTACCAAGTATAGAAAACGCCAATATAAACATTTAGTGAAAATTTTAAGTATTTGCTGTTTTTCGTTTTTGAGATAGAGCAAAATCTAAAAACCGAAATGATTTGTTAGTCTAAAATATTATATATTATATTATATTATGTAAATATTCGCTGTTCAAACACTTATAAAAAAAATTGTGCCTATGGATTTCAATTAGATTTAATAATTAATATAATAGAATTCAGACAAAAATTTATAATTATTATTTTGACTTGCATTAGATTACAAAATATGTATGATGTATACCTGAATGACACGAATTTAACAATTTGTTTACAGAAAATTATGGTACCTATTTGATGTTTATTATATATTACAACCGGTTCTAATTTCTAACACAAAACTGATGTTGTAACCAAACAGTAATATAATTTTTCCTTGAAGTTAAAAAAAGATTCTTTGACAAATTTATTGTTGACCATTAGCTGTAAATAAATTTGAAGGGTAAAATCATTACACTTACAAAATATTTATTTTATCAATTACTATACAAAATATTTATCATCATAAATTCCTACATTAGCCCATAAGATTAGGTAAAGATAGTATTATGATATAGAACTCATTTATGACTAGAACAATTAGAACTATACCTAGTAAAGGCTATTTGTAAATATATTTCAAAAAAGAGTAAGCTAAATACATTTTTCCTTTTTAAATATTCTTAAAGTAGGTACACTTAATAGTTATTTTAATTTCTCATTATTCATAAGCTATTATTAATGAAATATTTAATAATAAATAAATTTGAAATTTAAATGATAGGTTGTTCAAAATATTTTACACAGCACAAATAAACACTACATTTATAAAAGCTTGTTCATTACATGAATAAGATATACAGACATAGGTATACAAATGATCAAAATACGTATGAATTAGTAATAGCAATTACAATAAATTATAAATTATTCTATCTGTGTTTTGAATCTGTGATTTACATAATATTAAGATAAGATATGGTAAATTAAATAAGGCATAAAAAAATATTGAATATTCAGTTTTTTGGAATAATTTTTTTTAATGAATAGAAATATTCATACAAACATTTTTTTCTAAGAATTAAATTAGTAAGTTTTTGCAATTTTGGTGTCATTATAAGCGACTATTTGAATACATGTTTCACTATACATTATGAACATAAAGATATAGTTTCTTAAAAAAAATATTCAATAAATATGATAAAATGATAGTAATTTTATTTTATAACAATGATTTGAAAAACACCTAACAATAATTCATAAATAAAAACATTTACAATACAAATACAATTTAATTATAACTAATTTGATTATGACCTAGTAAAAAAAAAAAATAGTTTGAATAATTCATTTGTTTTGTTTTTATTGAAACAATTAAAAATAAATACATCAATTTAAGTTGTATTACCATATTATTTAAATATTATATGAATTATAATAAACTTGGTATTTTCTTGATTTATATGTTATTATATACTTTTAATTTATACATTTAGAATTCATAATAGTATTATTCTAATTCTATTTCTTATTTTGAATAACAGTTACCCACAATTTTAACAACATTAGTTCAACTGTTAATTAACTGTTTATGATAAACAAACAAAATTACTATTTTCTATTGTGTTAGAAATCATTGTTTTATTTGAAAAACAATCTATGACTTAATACATAAATAAAATAAGCATTATTTCGTATTATACAAAAATATAGATTCAAGTTATTGCTAAATTATATGACTACAATACTCAAATTCCTCAGAAACTTATAAAAAAGATATTATTACTTTTTTATTAATCTATTATGTTTTGAAAATCTAAATTAAATTATAAAAATTTGAAATATTTTTTATTAAAATGTATATGAAATATAACATAAAATCTGAGAAAATTAGTAATTATTATTTAATTAACACAAACCTAATACAAATTTAAACATAAATACAGCATAAATCATTATATTTTAGTGACTAGACCTACTATATTATAATACAATAGCATTCAAAATAAATAAACAATATTTGGTAATCAGCGTTCAAATATAATATGTAACTTAATATGTGGACAAACTATTTAAGAGCAATAAGTCTTATTCTACTAATAGAGACAATTGTGAATATAGGATAAGTGGCTTGAAGTATGGGTACCAACATTGTAAGGTAATAATTGGTAGCCAAAAATATTAAAATAATGGTAACAAAAATGATAACATTTAACAAGTATAATTTGGTTTTAAATAGTATAATAAAAATAATTTAGCAACTATTTTTCAATATTAAATTGTACTTTCTACATTCTACTTTGGCGTTAAAAACAATATAATATCAAAAATATTCTAATAATCAGACATCTTGAAACTATTTAATTAAGTACTACATTTGGATTTACATAAGAATAACTATTTCAATGCAATTTACAACATAGCACTTTTTACTTCCTCCAAACAATGCGCTGCTTCTTTTCTTCCTTCGTCATAGTGATGTCTTTTAGCGTTTTTCATACCTTCAACACAATTTTTTTCGGCTTCTTTGAATAAACCTTGCTTTAGGTAAATATTACCGAGATTTATGTATACTGATGAAAAATTTTCCATATCAGGTAGGTGTTGCCCAATTTTTGCTGCTTTGTTTAAATAATGTAATGCTTCTTTGACGTGTCCTTGAATATAACTTAGAGTACCAAGATCATTCAACAAGATCACATTCATTTCAAATACCTCACCATTTAATTGCACACAGATTTCATACGCTTTTTGAAAATGTACAAAAGATTTCTTTGTTTGACCTCGGTTCAATAAATAACGAGCGTAAGCATCCAATGATAATGAATATAATCCTAAAACATTTTCGTTTTCTGGATCTTTATTATATAAATCCTCTAAATGTTTTAAACAGTATTCGTAGCCAGTTTCACATTTACTAGAAAAATGTACAATTATATTATAAGAATCATAAAAAAGTATTATAGAATTATTGACAATATGAAAGTAATATTATGAAATTGAACGGTTTTTAACTTAGGTATAAAATATTAAATAAATATTAAGCAAAAGTAATGGTTTAAATTTTTGAAATAATTAATTAAAATAATTATTTAACAAAAATAATTATACTATAATGTATTTAATCAAAAAATAAACTTTTGAAGTTATTTAAAATAACGTTAAGAAAGTAGCAAATTTTGTTCTAAAATAACTTTATTTAGGTTTTTATTTTATAAAAGCTCTACATTTATACTTTTTCTAAGTAGTTTACCATACTTAAGTACCATTGTATTCTGGTTTTTAGATTAAAATTATAGTATTTTTAAATTTACAAGTTTTAAGTATTTTAGGAAATTTATTAACTGGAAATTAATTAATACTATCTTTTGTGTTCATTAATTGGATTTTATTTTAAAATAAGCACTCATAATTTTTTTTTTTTACATTTTATTAATAGGTTGGACCATCCATATTATAATAATTATAGCATTATTTAAACATGCTACTCTTTAGTTGTAAAATTAATAATTATATTGATAAATAATACTATAATAAGAACAAAGGTATTTATTTAAAATGTTATAGCATTTTATACATAAATAATAGAATAAAATGTTGTTAAAGTATAAATGAAAAAACTCAGATTTAAAACATACCTGAAGTTGTTTTGAGCTTCATAAATTTTAGCAAGTTTAAGGCTAATGTGTAAAATGTTAAGATCATTTTCACGGCCCCCTTTGGACATTAATCGTTGCATGACTGTTACAAAAAGTTTTTCTGCATTTACAAAATCCTTTTTCATAAATGCTCCATTTGCTAGGACATCATACACATAAGTTAAACCTTCATAATTCTGTAAATCATAAGCTATTTTGAGAGCATCGTGTAATGTTTGTTCAAAAGCTTTGTAATCGTCTTTCTATGACACACATAAACAAAAGAAATAGTAAATAATAAATAATAAAAGGTAATATACTCAACTTTTATCAAAAAATCAATTTGGCTTTAGGCCAGGGTTGAGTACTGATAATGCCCTTTATAAAGTTACCCAGTTTTTGTACATCTCATTAGATAATAGTAAAAAATCATTGGCAATCTTTTTAGATATAGCTAAGGCATTTGATACGGTTGATCACGATATTTTACTAAATATATTGCCCAGCTTTGGAATAACTAAATGTAGTCTAACCTGGTTCAAAAGCTATTTAACTAATAGAAGACAAAAAGTTACAATTAATGGAAATAATGGTAACATGTATGAAATTAAATATGGAGTACCTCAGGGTAGTGTTTTGGGCCATATCTTATTCATTTTATATATAAACGAAATTTGTGATCTTAACATTGAGGGTTCAATAGTAACATATGCCGATGATACCTGTCTGCTTTTCTCACATAATATATGGGAAGGTGTTTATGAAAAATCTGTAACTGGCTTTCGTAAGATATTAAAAACATTGAAAGAAAGAAATCTATCCCTAAACATAGAAAAAATCGTGTTCATTCTGTTCTCTATTAATAAGTCCGATTCTACTATTAGCTCCATTTCAATACACGAATGTTCTAATAATAAGAACTGTAACTCAATTAACTAGCAAATTAATAAAGTTATAAAGATAAGATACTTAGGATTAATTATTGATAATCACTTGAAATGGAACTTACATGTTAACAATCTATTAGGGAAACTACATTTCATAACCTATAATATGTTCAAACTAAAAATAATAGTTCCAAAACAAACAATGAGATTAGTTTATTTTGCTCTATTCCAATCCAATTTCCAGTACGGTTTATTAGTATAGGGTGGCCTTCGAGACAATATTATAAATCACCTAATAATAAATCAGAATAACATTGTTAGAATCTGCCTAAATAAGCTTTCACTAAAAGGATCAACACTTGAAAATTATAAGGAATTAGAGGTCTTGCCAGTAAGACAATTATATAAAAAAATAGCAATTATGTTCATTATTAAACAACTTGGTATTGATCAATTACATCGTGATAATAGTCATATAAGAGAAATTAGAAATTATGATTGCCCAGTTAAATATACCTATAAATTTTTTGGACAAACATTTGTAGATTATCTAGGCCCGACTTATTACAATTCTATGCCTCTGGACTTTAAAAGAAATATTATTACAAGTAAAAAAATTAATTATAAAGGATTATTATATAAATATATATTTTTAGAAATGAATAATAATGTGTATTAATTTTATTCTTTATTGTAAATTATTACTAAATTGTAAGTTATTATTTATATAACAGTATATTTTGATTTCTATAATGCTGTATCAACTAAATGTATTGCTAATTTATTTATGTTAAACTTTAATTCACTTTGTCTTTTCTTCACGATTATTATATAATATTATTTAAATTTTTCATATTCATAAGTTATTGTACTTAATATTATAAGAAATTACCGAATTATTTTATCATTTATTTTATTTTATTTTATTGTTAAATGTAATAACTCCCTACCTCCATCACAAGTTATTAGCTTATAGGAGGTAGGTAATTAAAGCTGTACCTATTTGTTAAATTTGTTTAATTTGTAACCATTTATTTTGATTTAAAAAATAAAAAATAAAAATAAAAAAAGATTGGATATTTATAGTTAAAAAAAACATTTCCCATACAGTAATGCTTTAGAAATGTTTTCAGGGAATCTACCAGGTTAGCACTTAATTAGAGACATAATTATATTATTCCGTTGATTTTTTTAGTATTGGTAGCGAAAAAATTATACTTACCTGAGTGAGTTGGGAATTTAAATGTCTGTAAATAACACCACTGATTTATCGAACAATATTATTTCAACGAAAACACGTATCTATAGGCGTAGGCAAAAGATGAATAGGTATAATGCAATTTGATTTTTGTGTTGAATGTATATCCCGTTGGCACGACGCTATTATTAGGGGTACTCAAACTTCAAAGTTAAACGATCCATTCGACTTATCAACATCCCTAACTCAACTTAATTATTTTCAGGAATAATAAATTACATACCGTTGTATTGTTTCTTTTAATTTTAACGAAAAAAATCAAATACTTAATTAATGTATGTACAATATTAATAATCTCGTGGTTTTTATTTTGAGATTCTGTAATTGTGTAGTTGTACATTTATATTTTTTCAACAATGGGCCATAACTATTTTTATTTTCATGAAATGGATATATAATATAATAATTTAATATACCTATTATGCCTAATGCCTATGGTGTGTAATACTACTATGTGAGTGTTTTTCTTTACGCGATTATGGCATAACTTCATTGTAATAATATGAAAGCGATTGGGTTATAAATTTATGATATTATAATATATAGACTGTGTGTTACAGACTTTACGACACTGCGGTGTTATCCGAACTCTGAGTATATATTTATATATAATATATAATATGCATTAAATATACGTTGAAATTCGGGTACGTCATTATTAGTTTACATCAAACGCGTTGAGCTTTTGACCCGGCTTGCGATAGTAACGTCATCATCGCCCCTTCAACGAATAATCCAGGGACTGGGAAGCGCGGGATATCCGCCTCCGGACACTTATCGATAATTAGAACTTGGCAAGCCACCGTTATTGTGTGCTGGATAAACGGTTAGGTCGAATTCGATTAAATCCAAAGTGTCTTTTCCTCGTCACGAATGAATTATCTATCGGGAGAGAGGAAAAAAATAAAATATAAATAAATATACCTTAATTATTAATATTATAAACCAAGTGTCGTGTACGTCAAAGAGGTAAATTATATTTATATAAGTATCGTGTTAAAACAACTCTTAGTCATAGTGGCTAATGGTACGGAGGGATGAAGAGATAGCGTGTGTCAATGAGAACCGAAAGGTGGCAACGGGCGAGAAGTAAGTACAAAAAATAAACGTTATTTACGAAATTTATTTGTGGCGAAACGGCCGCGACGAATTATAAAAAGGTATACGGGGTGAAATTGAGATTAGCTATGAAATTCGTGCGTTTATATATTACGCGCGGATCGATCGGGAGCCGAGTTGTTATTAAATACTATAATGCGCTTTACTTATGTATGGCGTGTGTGTGTGGGGAGGGGGGAGGTGGCAGCGATATAAAAGAGATCGGTCTCAATTTAATGGTCAAAGGGTTAGGACGGTTCTGCCAATTTTTATCAATATTACACATTTCTCTGGGAAATCTGAACGGTAAATATTATAACAATAAATACCGCAATATTATTATGCTATGATGGTTCTCACGAAAACCTCGTACAAAATTACAACAAATTCCAATCGTAGACAACAACGATATAATAATAATAATATTATGCAGAGTTAGACAGGTATTGACAGAATTCAAAATCTTCGCAGTTATTTAGATTTCAGAGCCGTTGCCAACTTACCGTTGGAGCGTATACGCCGCGCAGGCACCTATATCATAATGCACTCGTTGGGTGTATAATAGAAATGGATGCGTGCTGTACATAATTGGTAGACCGGGCAAACGCTCGTCGAATAAATGGAAGAGCAGCCGGCCGATAAGAGCTCCCGAGTGGTGGACGGGTAGTGTGTTTAGGCAGAGCGCGTTTGACGTTAAGGCGATAAATGCACACCGGTGACATTATTGTGAACGGATCGAAATGTTTGGCAATACGGAATGGAAACGGAAGTTTAGGGAATGCTCGCGGTGGCAACGATAAGACTTCGACACGCAGAGGCGGCGGCGGCCACGTCAGGAAAGGGTTTCAAGAAGGATAATGATGTAAACGTATTAAATATAGGAACGTTTCGGAGTGAGTTCAAAAGTGACAATAACTCAGAAGAACTATATATACGGCACCGATGACGACAATTTATTAGACTAACAAATAAATGTTAATCATTCGAGGTGGCTGAGTAGCGGCGGCGGCGACGGGGAGTACTCACGTCGAAAATTCGTCGTGCGTGAGTTGATTAATCGTACTCATCTGCCTATATATACCGAATATTATTTGATACGTGTTTGTGCATGTCATATTATGCGCCATGAAGTGTTTGACTACGTGTGAATAAAATCGAAAATTCCTATACAAATTGACTAATTATACCACTACTACTACTACTACTACTACTACTATGGTATTGAATCGATTCACAGTTTTATAAATTTAGACCGAATCTCAACAGACTCGTGTAGTTACACAGAATTTTCAAAAAGCACCATGCATTCTGAGTTTGACAAAAATGACCAATGATTATCATCAAATTCAATGTGTGCATCTCATAGTGTTGATTAATCTATTCAAAATTTAAATTACCGTTACACAATGAGGAACAAGCTTCGTGATTTATTTTTTTGCAGCAAGTGGTCGAGATAGATCATAAAGAACGAAAATCTTTAATATATAAATGTTACGGATTATCAGCTATAAAGTAAAGTAACGAAAACTTATAAAATAACTTTATAGAAAGGTTCACGTATTTAACCAATATTGGAGTAATTAAATACATTTTATAATGTTTAGAAAAAATAAAAATCTTAACTGTTATAGTCACGCACTTATGTCATGATTTATGTATATTTTCTTTAGAGGTGATTTTATATTTATGAAATATCATACTATTTGTTTCCTTCTCCATGTTTGTTCCATCGCAAGAAGTAACATTTTATTTATATCATTGTACCTGCCACATGATTGAAAATAAGATAATGGATTAAAAAAAAAAAAACCAATGATTTGTTCCATATATTTAACTATATCTCATTTGAATAGATCGAACGGTTATGATGATTCATTTTGTTAAAAACTGGGCATTTAATATACACAATCGTTAGGATGCATATGCAAACGATCATCCATGATTAATAGAATTTTTACGTTTTCAGCTGTTAATTGATAAATCAAATGTATTTTGATTTATTGAAATATTTGACTGAGCTGTTACGTTTGTCTTTACAACGGTATAGTCAGGAACGTGCATGTTTACGTGAGTGTTCGAGTAATTGTTCACGTGAAGAGAATTTCACCTTCGCCCTAAATATTATTTGCGCATAACATAGTTACGTACAAAGTTTGTAATTGTATACGATCGATGTATAATAGTGAACAACGTATTTTATACACTTTACAAAATGGCCAACATTGCTGAACAAAGTAGACACTTAAACCCTTAGTGGAAAATTACATAATATGCTTGTAGTATGTACTTGTATATACTTTACAAATTTACAACGATTTTTGTTTTTTTGTTTTTTATAATCGACTAATAGGTATACTGACTATACAATATTTTATACAATATATCTATTGACGTATATTTTATAAATTATGTAAAATGTATAGAAACACAACTTAAACACCGTAAAAATTATACATCTTATTTAATTTTATTGAACACAATTCACGCACGCCGATAGGTTTCCGCAGAAGATATTTTTTCGAAAACGTTTTTACTTGGTAATTGATTATTCATATGGGTATGACACAATTGAGTCAAGACTAGTGTTTGGAGTTATGAAAAACGTAGAAATCCTCATTATTTATTTTGAGCACGAGTAGGAGGATATTAATCTTAGTCCTAAGTCTAAATTAGTCTTAAGTCTGATAAATGTGAATTTACCGTAAACGAAGTCAAAATGCATCTATACTCTGTGGCTGTTGAACTGAAAAATGGCATGACACATTCAGTAAATGCTGTAGGATAGACATCGAAATCATGCGATTGCAGGTTAGTGTGAAAGGCCGAGAACAAGCGTAATAATACTATTAAAGATAAGTAATAGCTCATAGAGATCATAATATAGCATCGAATAAGTCAGACTTTACCGAAAATTATTATTATGAATTGAAAAAAACATATGAATATCCGAGTACCCAATTGATAATCTTGTTAACGGTTTTTAAAATAAAATTAATTATTACGGAAAAATATTGTTGATTGTTGAAGTATAATAATTCGTAATACTTATAAAATTATATATGTATAGCATACCGTGGCTGAATGGTCAACCGCAGTTACTTTCAGTGCTGCAGTTAATCACCCTGACACTTCTAGTAGTCAGATGGGTGACCATTAGACTCTAGTGGTAATGTCCATGCTTACCCAAAAATACACTACCCACGTGTTTTATTCCCTAAAGTTTAATTTAAAAGAAAATCAACAAAACAACAATCCATATGTAAGGCTAATGGATCTAGTTTCCGGGCCCTCCTTAAAAATGGACCAATAAAAAAATAAAAATAAAAATTATAGTATAAAGTATATAGTAATTAATTTTGTATAGTTTTCATATGTCACATGTAATTTGAAAACTTTTCTAACTTCATTCACCGAGTGAATACGTAGATAGAATATAACGGCGTTACTTTATTTTTCATATAATCGTATAATAAATATATGTAGTATTTGATATAAAAAAAATCTGGAGCGTGTCATTTGGACATTTTGAGCACATATTTTATTTTTGTAATTGTTGCGAATGAAATAGTATAGTGACGGAATAATAAAAAACTGAAAATGAAAATGAATAATATTCAATGGTAAATGTTTATGACGATGGTTTTGATGTCCAAGTAAGTTCACTATTTAAATACCGATAAAGTATGAATACACATATTAACACTACCGAAAGTAATATACATCGACAATGTTTTTTTAAACTAAAAAAAAAAATTGTTCGCTTGTTTGTCGCTGCATTCAAAATTGTTTCATGAGCAAAAAAAAAAAAATTAAAATTAAACTTTGCATAAGCCTGTGCATATCGCGTACGATCTCTAATTACGGCATGGCATGGTGGCATAGAATAAAAAATCAACACGGGACCTTTTTATCAGTAGTATTGTGTGTTTTATAAAGTCAACTGAAAAAAACTTCGTCAGTAGATTATCCACCGAACGGGAACAAAATACTGTATAATATATACAGTGTGATTCCTTTTAAAGGTAACACTAAATAATTCTGTCCAGTGACATCGGATTTATATGCGGTTTTCGGGAGGGGATAGGGAATACATAAATACACATTTCTTGATGATTTTTACATTTTTAGATCTTTCCGTGTGCGCATGCGCAATACAACTTGCATTTTTTAAATGGCAACAGGTGTTTTAAATACCAAATTCGGATAGACCGAATTTTTTAAGTCGATTTGGTCCTTTTTACCATAGCTCTTTTTTACCATATCAAAATTAACCAAATGGCAACCAGTCAAAGTTTCGATTAAAATTATTTAATTTTTCAACAATCATACTAGAATATTTTGAATTATTATAAAATTTTAAGTATTTTTTTTGTTTCCGTAGGTTTGGAGATATTATAAAATCATTTAAATTTAATTTTGAGGAATTAATTAACCTCAATTAGACGTAAATATAAGTTCGTTTACTACGTAAGAAACGATTAAAATAATTAACACAATTTTTTTATAATTGTAATCATTTCTATTAAGAAGTTATGAGAAATAAATCATATCAGTTTGTTTAATCTTTTCTTAGTAAATGAACTAACATTTACGTTTAATTGAGGTTAATTAATAAAATTAAATTTAAATGATTTAATAATATCTGCAAACCTACGGAAACAAAAAAAAATACTTAAAATTTCATAATAATTCATAAAATTCTAGTATGATTGTTAAAAAATTCAATAATTTTAATCGAAACTTTGACTAGTTGCCATTCGGTCAATTTTTATTTTAGAGCTATGGTGAAAAGGACCAAATCGACTTAAAAAAAATTCGATCTATCCGAATTTGGTATTCAAAACACATGTTGCCGTTTAAAAAATGCAAGTTGTATTGCGCATGCGCACACGGAAAAATCTAAAAATGTAAAAATCATCAAGAAATGTGGATTTATGTATTCCCTATCCCCTCCCGAAAACCGCATATTAATCCGATGTTACTGGGCAGAATTATTTAGTGTTACCTTTAAAAGGAATCACACTGTATTTATATATATATATATATATATATACATAGTATGTACCTAAATGATACACGTTCTTGCGTTGGAAACGACATAACCACTGCTTATATTATTATTATTGCTGTGCGGACTGACAAACGACAGTAAAACTTCCTAACGAGTCGGTGTCCAGGGTTGTTCAACCGCATAAAGCATAGCCATCTGGTTAAATTAATTAGTCGATTCGGTTTCCAAGAAGATTCTTGACAACCTTTTGCCTCGTGCTTTTCTATTTTTATCAATACATTTACACACGTTGAATTTGTTAGGTGTTTTTGAAAGGTGTCATTGCACTTTTCACTCACTTGCTGCAACATAATACCACTGAGCACGTAGTGTTATATTATTTAATTAACAATAAGTCAGACAAATGCGTTGGATATTGAACGAGAGTACCTAAACGTATTGTGTAACGTTATTTCCCCTCCTTTTTCATTTCGTTTTTTTCAACTTTCATTCGGAACGCACATTATGCTCCGAAGAGGAAAATGACAAGTCGACGCTAGACTGTACATATATACTTAGTATAGTCTTCGTTGTTATTAATAAATAATAACATGTACATAGATAGCGGATGTTGAATGCCTCCTGAATGCACACACGCACACACACACACTACTATTGTAGTATGGAACGGGGTTGGTCTACTTTATACCCTCGCGCGCGTTCTCTTTTGTTGGTGCGGCACATTATTATGGTAGGCGCGCCTCGTCGAACAGACTTAGTGACGATGAGATATATATATATATATATATACATACATACATACATACATACATACATACATACATACATACATATTATATTGCTGCTGTTGTTGTTGTTGTTCCAAGTCCCAGGCGAGTTGACGATTTCTGGATTTCATATCAACTATATATATGATATATATTATTCTGCCCCTTCGTTCCTTTATATAATAATGGTAAATTCGTTATAAGGTAATTGGTGTGCGCGTATTGATGTGCACGTGTATGCGACGTGTGAAAAATACGTCATTTCACAACAATACGTAGTCGCTATATCAAGAACCTGTCAGCATATCGATGGGCATCGAGACAACAGAAAAAACTAAGTCATGTTAAAAAATATTTTTTAAAATAAAAATGCATCCTTTTTGAACATACGATTTAGTTTCTTCTTTATGGGATTAGTGCGCGGGGGGCGCACGGGTCACGGGGAAAAAACCATTCGGCCAGATGAAATATTAATATTTTCGTGGGGATATAAAAATGATATATAGACAAACATATTATTATTATTATGTGCGCTGCCGGTGCGCGCGAGGGCGTATTATTATATCTTTTATTTCTTAGCCTGCAAAATTCAATACGCTGGGGAAAAATCTCTTATGAACGGGCGCATATTAATCATCTCAAAAAAGTCAAAACGACTTGAGATTTGTGCGCTCGGCTCAAGCACACATTATTATTTCTTCATCATTTATTGGTTTACATATTTACCTGAGCGCGCGTTCCCCTTCGCAGAAACTTCAATATTGAATTGCGCAAACACACTCTACGTGGAAGGACAAAATTGAATTTACATCGTTTCTTCTCTTCTCGTTTTTCTGGTCCATTGAAAATGACACGATGAAGACGACGTCTACCAATCGGTAGGTTTACACTATTTGTGTCAATTTATTATATATAATCATGTATATTTACTGATGCGAGATCGAGTTTCTCTTCTTCAAATTGTTAATAAATAAAAATGTCTCACTATTTTAATGTTGGAAACGTGCGTATAGCACTGCCACCACGCGTTACCGTATAGTGGGTTAATGATTTTAAAACGATCCGATAAATTGATTGGCTTTTTCTATTCGTTTTCCATTTTCAGCGTCAAATCAATTTTTTTTGGTCATCTTTAATTTACTTTCAAAGGACTGTTTTTTTTTTTTTTTTTAATTGTTGTTTATGCTTGTTATAGTACTCTGTATAACTTATAGTACATTGTATTGCTTATACTAATTTAGAATTTACATAATACGTACCAATATTCGTGTGCTAGTCAACACATATTCAAATGTAAAACATAGCTAGTGTATTAAAAGTTGTATTATTTACGTCCACAATTATATATGCATTTGATCCAGTTCATCTCAAAGCAAAACCGTATGTTATCCATAATGATGAGTTTCAAAATTAAATTTGAATAACAACAGAAAATCACATGTTTTGATCAGCTTTCTAGAATTTTACAAAAGCGGTTGGCATGTAGTGATCCGTTTTGATGTCTGTTACAGGACTAGGTACCCTAATGCGGCATACATTTTCATTGAAAAAACTTTGATATATTGAAATTTATTATGAATGTAAGTACATGATTAAGCAACACATTCGTATAATGTTTGATGGCCATACAAATGATAAATAATTTGTAGAAAAAAAATGTATCTAAATTTTGAAACTTAGACAATAAGAATATTAATAAAATATACAATCTTCCATCAACCCAAACGTTTTATATACGCTTATTGTTGATAGATATTTAATAGAGTTATAATTTTATAAATCGTATGGTGTCATTTTTGTTATTACTAAAAATATTAAAAAAAAGAGTTTAAATTATGAAAAAGTAAAGTGTGGTATAATCAATACGTAGATTGAAAATTATTATTTTTTGTTGCAAACTACACAGAATATTGAAAAAAATATGCTTCTTATATAAGGTCATAATTCGTAAATTTTTTGGTTTCACCAGCTAAATTATTATCAATACACCTATTTTCATAATAAAAACAATAAATGTATTGATGAGTACAGGATTTGCTATTGTTATTAATACAGTTCAAAATTAATTAATTTCTTCTAGCATGTAAATCTTCTTATTTTTAATAAGAAACTCCCAACTTTTTTTTTATTATACACCTATATTAGTATACAGTTTTCATTTTTTGTTTTATTTATAACACTAATATACCATATGATTGTAAACATATCACAATTCTATTTTTAAATATAATAAAATCAATTTGCAAAGACAGTAATTATAATTTAAAAATACATCATCTATGTTAGTTTTGAAATATCATACTGTAAAAGTCATTGAATTATTTTAGTTAAGCTAATTTTTCTTTTATACTCTTTTCTGTATTGATGTAAATTTTATTATAAAAATGATGAAATTATATTTTTTATTTTAATATCTTACTATTTTGTTTTATAGTATGATTCAACGTAAACTTTTTATTTTTTATAATTTAATTTTTTCTATAAAACACACTTTTTCGTTTTTTAAATATTACTCATCAGAGGTTCTTATTCTTGCTGTATTTTTTTCAGAGAAAACTTTGAAAATCATTATTTATGTTTTTATGTATATAATGGTAAAGCTTATAAAGTTTTGAACTCAAAATAAAATTTATTCATCAATATAAGCCATTTTATACGCTTTTTAAATGCATGTATTGCATATAATATTATGTAAAGATAATGTCTTGTGCATTAGATTTGAGTGCGTGGATCTAAAATAGTTGTGTTTTATTTTTAACATTGTTGACTGTTGTATTTTATAAGTCTCATTAAGTTCTTCTAAGAATGTCAAATATGACATGTAGAATACATTAGGTTAACTAAATAAACAATTTTTAAAAAGCTTTTGAAAAATGCAGAACGAAATCAAAATTTATTTCAATCAAATTTTATTTCGGTTGTCTTAAATTGTAGTATAAAATCATAAATATAATAGTGGGGAGCGTATTGGAAGAAAGATATATAAATTCAATGTTCAACCATATTAAGATAATGTACACAAATGTGACGAGTGCATTGCAATCGTATTATTTTTATGTTTGAAAATAATGGTGAACTGTGTACAACAGAACGATTGGAATTAAATTTTATGAATAATGATAGATAATTAAAAATAACTTCAAAGCCTTACGCAAAATATTTCATAATAAAATTAAAATTACGAGTTTTAAAAATTAAATTAAATTACATACTTCTAAAAGACGCTACAAAAATTAAAAAATTAATCAAAGAAAAAAATATGTAATAATTAAAAATGATCACCCTTTGAAAAATATTTAAAAATTTTATATCAACTAGTATTATGATTGAACATCTGATACAATTTCGATATTTAAAATTAGATATATACTTCTATAAAAAAATGGATACAGCCACACATAATATATGGTTAACCTTAATCACAGGCCTACCAGTCAAAAAAACCAGAGCGCATCAACAACAACAAAAAGTATTTGATTAATAAAAACCCAAATAGCTAGATTCCATGAAAATAATTTGTTAAGTACTAAAAAAACCAAACCTTCCATACCAAGAAAAGATTAGTTGAGGTGCAGTTTTAGTTCGATGCCCGAAGCGTCGTTGGTTTTGCCAACGGCTTTACTGAGAATACAACATTACACAATTTTTTATTTTTTCAATAGAAATATAAATAAAACATAAAATTATTTTCGAGTTTATTCTGTTTTCCATTAGTTTCGAAAAACTGCCGATAAATTGAAAAATATTTGAAAGTATCTCTAGATTCAACTTCAATGGAATGAAGTAGGCACTTCATTTTCAAAATGTTGGCACAGATTTATCCTTCAAAAGGTAAAGTAATCGCTTAAAATGTAATGGTGATATTAACTTGTTTAAAATCATACACTTCTTTTTTTTCTCAATTAAACATAAAAATAATGAATATTGGATCAAAAAGTATTATAAATCTCTTGAGTAAACTAAAATACTATTTACAATTTATTACTATAAACTAAAGTTGTAAACATTAATGTGTTTTGGTTGAAATTCGAGACAGACGTGTAATTTATTAGTCTTATTATGATGTATTTTTCGGATGCGTTTTAAGTAGTAAAAGATTAAAGCGTGTTTTAAAGTTTTTATTATTCATACAAATAAAAAATAAGTAATTAAAATACATGGTTTTTAATTTTTTTTTTATATATTTTTCGACAATTTCTTGAAAATTTCTTGGTGGAACATATCACTTAATATATTATTAAGATAATTGTGGAAACATTTGATTTAGACATTTGGGTAAAAAACTTTAAATAATACAAAGATTTTTCAACATATTTTGTACGATTCTTTGAATAAGAAATTAAAACCATCCATAATTTTCCTAAATATTATTTTTTTTTTTACTTTTTAATAATTATGTAATTTTCAGTAATTGTTAACTATTGCAAAAAAAAAAAAAAATGTTATTTAAAAGGAATTATCCACATTTCTTAAAACAAATTAAATTATTTATGTAATTTATTACATAGAATAAAGTCCATTAATAATGTGTATTTTCTTACAATGAATTCAAGATTTCAAGTTCCTTCAATCGTTATTAGTTATAGATTTTAAGAATTTACAACTTTACTAAACGTAATGTTCTAGATTTAAAATTTTAAGTGCAGTATTATTATTCACGAACGGAAAAAAAATTAACATAAAATCAATAACCTGAGATTACGTTACACTGCGAATTCCACTCAGAAACGTTTTTTAATTGCAGTGATTTATCATTGCTCTTAAACCCAGACACACCCTCTCCAGTTAACTACCCATCACTATATCGACCATATTCTGTACTAGCATATTTTCAAATTAATATATTCCATAATAATTTAAAAAAATATTTTATTTTGGAAATTTTTTTACAAGAAAATTCCGATACATCCAGAGTAGTTTTAAAGTAATTGACGTTGGCATTTGGCCATGAAGAATAAAAACATAACACGCAATACCATGTATTGAGAACCTATATATTTTATTCACATTGAAAAAAACAATTTTCATCTAACATTGGTTAAACAAGAAAATAATAATAATAATAATAATAATATTACAGTTTACTATAAATTCTAACCACACGAAAAGGCGTTGATTCATGATTATCTGAGTGCTTTTGTCCGATATTATTATTATTTTAATATCGCGCAAAAGACACGGTGCGACTAAGACATGCATTCATTAAACCATGAAAAAACCGCTATAATATTAACTTATCCGCGCTCTAATAATTAATGTTGTCCTACAGTGTGAGCACTTAAATGCCGCGCGTAGAAAAAATTCCAACATTTTCCTCGATCCGTATACCGGATGGATTGACGGGATTCCGTGCAAGTATCAGTTTTTCGTATACGAACCGTTTGCGCACATTACAATCGTATTAAATTTGCGTTTTCCGGTCGGTGTCGGATCGTATTGGCTCATCCTTTACTTTTGGTTTTGTACGTTTTGCGTACTGTTATCGTAACGCAAAACGTAAATACATACAACAATATTATAATGTACACCTACGTAATTCGATTGTTAGCGGACTAAACGTGTAATTATACGCTTACTATAAACGTACTCGTAGAATGATGCTCTGCTCACCGCAAACGCGAGGCGTTCTTTATCATTTCCAAAGGTATAATATTATAATCGCATGCGAGCATACACCCACATGGACGCGTTTGAATTTGGAACGTTTCCGTATCGGAAAAACTGTTGCGAGCGAAACACGCATAGATACGTGCGTGCATTACAGCGATGCGTAACAAGATAATATGGCTGCACCGTCCACGGAACGTAAGCACCTAACTTACCAAACGGATAGCAATGACGATGGAGATAAAAAATTAATAAAAACGTTACGTTACCGAAAACGCGTGTATTACGGATACCTATATATATATATATATATATATATTATTGTCACGAAGAAATTGAAAATATCGCTGGCAAACGGTGCGTGAATATTAAAAATTGCGCTTTGTTATAAACTTTAAGTGCAGCTCCGTCTTGGATAAGAACTTTCTCTTCTCTCGAGTACCTGCAGGTATACCGTAGTGACGCGCGCGCGCGCACACACATAATAGGATCCGTGTACAAAACCATTACGGTTAGTTATTTCGGTAAATATATTATATCAGCGTAATATTTTATATTTTTAATTTAATTAATGCGACAAAACACGAAAACAACGTACCATATAATAAATCACGTATATTGTGTAATTAACAACCAGGCATAAATTAATACACAGGAAACGAGTAATAAGAAACCGCGCCACGGCGGCCAAAACGACGTTATCAGTGTTACTAATTTATCGGCAGCGTATGAAATAATATAATTTCACAGACCACAGGTATTACGGCTGTCGAAGCTGCAGTGTTCTACGAGATGAAAAAGATGTTATGTAATATGTGTAAAACTGTTGCGGCTATACTACTACCGTCCGGGATTCGTTAACAGTCAACGCTGGAGATTTTACTTAGGTTGATCTGAAATCGGAATCTACGTTTAAGTCGCACTCGCTCAACGGTAGTTCTTAGAATAGTTTATTCTCACGTGTGCCTACCTATTAGGATCAGTGTTCACTTCTGATAGATGATTGCACCAAATTGTATTGTCCAGTACATTATTTACCCGTGAATCTAGACGAAAAAATGTTTTTCGGTGGGTACAAGGTACAGCACTATATCATACACACAGTGTACTTAAAGTTGGTGTCGAAAGTTGAAACGTGTATACCACACGTCTCAACCACTCTCAAAAAATAATGAATAATCATTGTTGTTTCTTAAAGATTACACTGTATATTTATTGTATTATCATTGAAAACCATTAAAAGCATATAAACGTTAATGTTAAATTATATAATTACACAATTGCGTTATGTACTTGAATCCAAAATATTTTAATAATAATATATAATACATGCGAATCTTTATTTGGAATAATAATCAAAAGATTTTCCTCGGGTATTTCTGGTTGTAAAACTAAATCGGCTATAGTAATTAATGTACTGAGAGATTTAAACATCTGAAGATTTTTAATTTTAATTCTTAGTCTTGAGGCCCACAGTACTAAAGTTATGAAGAAAATGTTCGGATTTAAGATGTATGAAAGTCGACTTACTTATATGATATTGTATGCAGTAAACTGTCAATATCATCTACATATATAGAAGTTATTTTGGACTCATTTTAAAATGATTGTGTATTTGCGTAATGTAAGTGTTTAAAATTAAAATCATCAATCCCTTAAAACACATTAAATATTAACGGGAAGAAAACGTGATTTTAATGAAAAACATGATTAAAGCCTTCATCATAAATATTTACATTATCTCAGTAAACACTGAACAATCAATACAGAGAAAACGTATTATTCGATTCCAATAATTTTAGATTAATAAAAAGTGCAGCTGCTATATAATGTATATATTTTTATATGTGCTTATTTATAAACTCGTAATATATTACCATGTCAAATCTTAAAGTAAGCGCACAATTTATAAGGCATAAAAATAAATATTCATTTAAATTTTCGAATCTCCATAGCCATAAGCTGAATTTAAGTTACAGCTATATATTATAAAATTTAAATATATCTTATAATAATAAGGCAATAAATCATGACCATGAGCTTATACAATTTTGTTATTTTTCATGGTTATTTTGCAACTCAATGAAAGTAATATAGTTTTGTAAATTTTTAAAATTATGAATTACAAATAATTTCTAATAATTTGACACATATAGGGTAATTTAAAAGGTTTTTATCTGTTTAAAAATAATTTTAATGTTTTTTTCATAATTTATAAACTTGTTCAATTTTAACACGTTTGAAGACATAAAACAGTATATTTACTGCACATGTAGACATAAATCCGAAAATAATAAAATATGGGCTAAAAAGATATAAAGCCTGTTAAAAAGAACGTATCCAATCACGGCAAAAAATGACAGCAGACATGAAAAAATCGAATTTTGATTTTAATATAATGCACGCTACCTATTATCTATATTCGTAATACATAAACGAAATAAATTATTTGAATTTAATTTCATATACTACATCGTTTACTAATTTTTGATATATTTTTTTTTAGTTTTTGGCGTTAATTATTAAGAAAAATTAAAACCAAGACAAACACAATTTATGTCAAATATGATGTTGTAAATGCTTCATAAAAAGGTCTTGATTTAAAACCACCAACTGGTGAACATGATTAATACGTGATAGGATAATTATTTAAAATACTGACTTAGAAACTATAGTAACAGTCATCTTAAAGTTGCCATATTTGTATCCATTATGATAGATTAAAATAAAGAAAATGTATCAAGTAAAATTTAAATCAAAGTAATATGATAATATAATCAAGTGATTGTCTCATAGGATACCTACAGTGTTTTTTAATTTAGTGAATATTATTATTATGTAATAACATTTGAATACACGTCGCAGTGTTGTATTTATGATATATGTATGGATATGATCAAATCATTTTTTGAGAACTTATCAGTTCTGACGTGGTCGCGTGCATAATATAATATTATTGTAACAGTCAGCTGCACGGTCGATTTTCAATCGATCGAAAGGCTCTGCAAAACTCGCATAGAACGTTCGGAATGATGAATTTATAACATAATATAATGTTTCCACGGACACGCGAGAAACAACCGCGCTTCATCGTAAAACCATATACGCATATTATAATACTCTGTTACAACATCACAGAGGTGGTGGTTGGTCGTTCGGTTTCGGTTCAGGATCTCGTTGGCCGCTGCATCGGAACCGTTATCACGGGTTACATGCGCATTTATACGTGCGTGTAATAGCCCTTTTTTGTTTTCCTCTCCTTTCTCGCGTTCAACGTACAGCATTGTGTTTTCCTTCGGCATTCGTTCGCATCAAACGTACCTATACAACACGCGCGCACGCCGCCGCCGCCCGCATCATGTTCACGCATACGATACAGCGGGAAGCTCCGTAATTTACATAATTGTACATCGAAACCGCCACGACGACGACGACGACGGTAAAATATATAAACCTTGTCGCTTCTACACAGCATGCTTGTTATACGTGTGCGCAAAAGCAATACACGCGGCCGCACGATGCACCGGATCATGTGAATACACACGTAGGTATATATAACACACCCGTATACATACATACACATATATAGTAATAACCTAGATGCGTTACTTCCGTTTCCCGTGGGGAAATCGACCAAAATGAAAAGCAGAAATATCCATTCAGGTGCCCAACCACCCCCCACCACCACACCATATCCGTCCACTCGAAACCGTCACCGAGTATGCGTATCCGCGCATTGTTATTAATGATTAAAATTCACCCTATATACGGTTCAATCAATGCCCATTGTATAAATGTATTATAACGCGTAGTGTAGTGTATGTTATTACTTATTATTATATACGTATACATACCGTTTCCTCCGCGGCGGCGGCGGCGCGCGCGCCCGTGTACGTCGTCGACGACAAACGAGACTGCAGCACCGCCACCATATCGCGCACACGCCGCGCCGTCTCACCCGTGACAGTCGCCTACAAATATTAATTAGACGGACCAAATAAGGACGCGGAGCGCGTGACCGTCTCCGCGAAACGTAGTACACAATACAATATACTACATTCAATATAGGACTATATATATATATATATATATATATCGCGCGCGATCCAAAAGGACACGTGGACGTACAATATATAGTTGCTGTACTAGAGTTGTGGTCCTAAGTTTAGAAAAATTATGTCAATTGGGTCCCGGTATACGTATTATGTTCGTGCTAGAATAGCCCACGTAAAATTAAATAACGAATACAAATGTTAATATTTCCGAAACTTTTCAATTTTATCGGACATCTTAAATTTTCGTATTTTTTTTTTTAACCAATAAACTGATATACTTTAACGTTTTAAAAACGCAGGTAAAAGCAAGAATTGAGGTAATAACTACGGATATAGACCTTCGGCTTTCTCGTTCGTTCGCTTCACGAGCTCACTGCGAAACTTGATTAAAAAAAATCACCCGATTTGTTGTGAAAAACCACGTTATCTGACATGACAAGAGGCTAGAATATACGTATACGTTCTGGGTAAAAAGTCAAAAAATATTACCGTGGACCCAACTCAAATATTATCTTATTACACCATGGACCCAATTCGTATATTTCCACTATACTATACGTGCACAACTACAGTTTTCCGTCTATTATCGTTTATTATATGGGAACATAGATAATGTTATTTAACCCGAGTAAGAATAAGTCACACGCTGCACCTAACTCCGTCCTTCCTCGTCTCCAAAAAACCTGCCCCCAGTATGCAAGGAGAACTACTCGATCGACTGCATCGTCACTGGATTCCCTAAATACGCCGAAGCACGGAAACATCTTCGACAACTCAATATCTTTCCGACTTGGTCTTGGCGATGAAAATACCTGGGCAATTTACACATTTTTCCATTACATACATTTAAGACATAAATTGTAAATATCCGTAAAAATGTTTTTCTTGTTTCTCTTTATCTTTGTTCCTATTGTGCAGGGCTTATAACTACAATATTTCAAAGCCTTTACTTTAAATTGAAAAAAAAAAATATATATATATATATATATAATATTAGCAATTTTTGGTATAACTATGTGGAACACTATCCGTTATCGGAAGAAATCGATATTATCACATTTTATTGTACACGTTCGTGTGCTCGCGTGAAGAAAAGACATGGCACACAAGAACTACTGTAATATATAATATATGTGTTGGTTGTAAGTGTACACGTGATATTATGTATGTGTGCTCCGGGCACGACACGTTGTAACGTCGGTGGCGCGTAAACCGTATACAGGAATCGATGCAATTAACGTAATGGCATCGAAGCCGTACAGCGCCAGTGTAAGTTTGTGCACAGTATTAGTGCGTACTCTCCAAACACACTATGTTTGCTCGGTTTTCGTTATTTTTGCTACTTCGGTGTACAACAATAAATTTGATCATCAACACGGTATGATCAATAGGGTATATAACACGTATAATATCAAATCACACGGTCTTGTATGTATACGTACACGTCGTGAATACGAGTGCAGGTGAATGCACTCACATTACATCGTATACTATTTCCATGGCAGTGTCATTATAATACGAAGTGTTATTAATATTTTATTTTTAACCGAATCAGCACCTTTTTTCCCATATCATACCAGCGTGGGTAGATGACTTCCGTCAGTTCTTCGGTCAGATAATGTGTCCGGTCGCAATGTGACAATATCATTTTTACATCCGATTGAATTTACGTTCAAACGTCCTATATTCCACGTCGACCGTATCCAAGTCACTTCATTGTCATCTCACCGGTCTCCGTGGAGAAAAAAAAAGTTTGATAAAAATGTCAATTCATTCCGCATCCCGTGGACTTTTGCCCGCGTAAATAGAGCATGAGGTCTTAGAGCCGGGACTGTTGTAGCCCGGTAACGCAGCGTACCGACAGGTCCCCATTGAAATGTCACCGCTATGTGGCACACAAGCCCGTCATCGTCATGACTGTGGCCAATGCGTTTATTGGACTGACGGCCATACTACATAATTGATTGGTGAGTTCTGTCGGTGTAATGGACCTGAACGTCGCATCGAAGTAGCTCTGAATGATTTCCGATCTGTCGTATTGCGGGCTAATAATGTAATATATCCTCCATGATTTACATTGATAAATCAAATCATAAATACACTCACAGCATGAGCGCAATGTATAACACACACACACACACACACACACACACACACACACACACTATATGAACGTCCTCGACTGTGGGGTAAAACCACTCTTTAATTGGAACGGTGAGGTGACCGTTATGCTTCGTAATAGAATATTAACATTTTGCAGAGTACGGGGTTTTTAATGAAATTTTACGTAGACGGTTTTCATTGCAAAGCGCGATATTTCATTTGCTCCAGATAGTAGTAGGTCTTGATTTATACATCGTATTCAAAAAAACGCGTACACGTAGGTAAATCCATTTTCACCAAAGCGTATACGCAGTCGGATATAATTGGATACACATAAAATAATAGTCGAGGCACAAACAGACAGAATAGACGATGAATTATACTAAATAATAAAAGAAAAATAGAGAGAGAAAGATAATGAATATTTGCACAAGCTATATGCACCTATACGATATACTTATACACATGAATATACTTATATACATATCTATAGATTATAATGCATGTATACATTCTATTTCCAATATAATATTACAACGCATGTTACATCAAAGGCAAAAACAAGGCGGAAACATCGAAAGAAACATCACCGGCGGCTGCTTTGTGGTAATAGTATGTATACGTGCATGGCCACGGAAACTTCATAGGATTGCAAGATTGAAATATTTGAGATTCCCGATTAATTGAAATGCTGATATATCAACTATCCGTGCACGATCTGAAGAGTAGAAGTTATTGTAACAAATTGTAATCGATTTGTATATGCATTATACTGACGATAACGATCGTGCACTTTTATAAAGTTTATTTTCTTAATATAGCTATTAAAAGCCAGGAATCGACTTGGAAAATAATAAAAATGTACTGTAAGTATACATAATATTATAATTAAAACAATAGAGTAAAGTGCATTTTTGTTTTTGTTTGATATGGCCGTTACTATAACTATATAATATATAGTTATTGACTGTTACGGAAAAAAATTAAAATTATCGTCATTAACAACATTATAAATGCTAATTTATTTTAAATACATGACAAATATACAAACGGGTTCTTCTGATACATTTAATACGATCCCTGGTCATTGTTGTATCCTGGACCGAGTGCTTACAAATTTAATATATCGTAGTGATTGCAATAAATAATAAAAAAATCAAATACATCTTTAGAAATTACATAAAGATATAAAATATGGTATCCTTTTGATTCAAAAAAACGTATTTATCTACATTGAGTTATGTTACTAAATTCATTTTTAGATCAGATCAAATAAATGCGTGCAGTTTATGTGGATTATTTATATTAATAGTTATTTTTGTACTGTACAATCTTTATTAGGTACTTTATTGTTTGACTTAATTTAATGATTTACAGTTTTTCTTCTTAACCATTGATAGGCGTCGTATTAGGTATAATCAATACCGCTAGCTAGAAAAATAAATATTAATATTTATTTTGTAGTTTTTTTTCTTTTAAGTTAATTGTAAAAAAAAAAAATCAGGATAATTAATTATCCCATGGTTTATTTGCCATGATAACCAGGTGAGAAGTCAACAGACTTTTATTAAAGACGGGGTATAGTTATGATTTCGAAAAAATACCTACCTTTGTTTATATGATTGATTGTAAATCCAACTAAGAATATTCATTGTCATTATTTTCATGATCAATTACTTTTGTTATATCATTTTGTATTCGACACGTATAAATAATAATGATTCTTCATTCGTTTACTAAAAATACAAACAACCAATTGTATATTACTAATTGAATTTGAAAAATATTATAAATACCCGATGACAATAAAAATGAAATTAATTAATTGAACATAATTATAGTCTGTTTGTATGGAGCCAAAAGTAAATAGTCTAATTAAATTTCAATGGCAATGGATCACAATATTAATTCAGATATAAATAAAATTAACTTTTTGCTTAACGAATAGAAACACGTAGTAAAGGACTTTCATGTAAATTTTTATTGCAATACATACATGGAATATTTTTATATGAATTAAAATACAGGTTCTGGAAGTGCAACTATGTCAAATTTGAAGTATTGGAACAAAAGAAAACAATATGAGTGACATACAATAAAATACAAGTGCAGAACGTAGATTATGGTAATATATTTCAAAATCATAATAAATTTCATTAATACATATTGAAGTAATGGAGAGCAATCTTTAATATTTTTAACAGTTTTGTTATTAAATGTATTTAAAATAGAAAACCTCAATTACTAGGTAGGTATACTATAGTTATACTAAAAAAAACAAAATTTTGATAAGACTATTATTCTAATAACATTTCAAAACAGAATTGACAGAATTTATTAAGTTTGCAAGAACTGCTTGTTTGAGAACTAGTAGACATACAGAAGGTAGGAATATTGTGTTTCTAAAATTATTGAAAAATAGATGATATGCTGAAATACGTACGTGCATATATTTTAATAGCTCTCACTCTGGCAAATTTTTAGGTAAAATGTTTTGGAATAATATATTAATGTTGTAAACAAAATGACCATGATACATCTGAATACATCATTTTAGAACAAAGTAGCATTGACATTTTATATTTTTATCAGATCATTAAAATAATTTAAAGGTCGGTGTGTTCTTAAATTATTATAATCTAAAAATACACTGGCATATTGAATATTGTTTTATTGAAAACGATTCATTAAGATTCTATGAATTTTTATCTACATTTTAAAATCAATGAACACCATAAAAATATGAAATATTCCATCATAGCATAGGTTGTTTAATTAACGCTAGTTTTTAAAATTCAGAATCACGTTAATTGATTAAAATATATTTATCTTATGTTTATTTAAAAAAAAGAGAGCACACTTCTAAGAATTACTTTATCTTTTACAATTATTCTTGTCTTGAAAGTACCAACATGATTTATAGAATCATAAATCAGTTTTTTATTGCAAGTATAAATGTATAATATTATATTATAATATGAAATAGTTTTTAGAATTCAGTAAAATACAGAAGTGAACTCATTTTGAATGTTATCTAAGTTTTAATTGTACCTAATCTAAACAGTAATAATTACTGTTTATACTTTCTGAATAAATTAACATTTTAGTATATTTGAGAAGAAAAATCCCCCAGTAGTGTATTCACTACTCGACATTCATCATGAACTGTATCGTGCATGTATGTTAATATTAAGAGGAATCTTTATCGGAAATAATTAATATTTTAAGAACGTTTTATTTATTTTAACGATAAATAGAAAAACGAATGTCGGAAAATTTAAGCCCAATTCAAACACGAATACAGTCCATTAATAGATAATTAAAATAATAAAACAATGAAAAAACAATCCTTTATGATGAATACGTTTTCAAGAATACAAATACTTTATTTCTATCATACGGTAAGTGTAGGCTCAATTTCTTGTCAATTGGTACGATTTTCGAAGTGTACTGGTAACAAATTATGTATTTTCATATGTCATAAAGTTTGCACTAGATTGATCGGCTTCCATTTTTAATACTTAATCCTCCTTGCACTTCTTAATATCTTTTTGAATATAAAAAAATTCAGTCAAATATTAATGTTATATAGAAAAAAAAAATCAAAAAAAACGTCCATACTCTCTGAGGCCTGGCTACAACATTTCTCGATGAACATAAATCGGTTTTTGGAATTGAATTAGTATTTAACTTATCGTTCTCAGTAACGGACGAAAACCTGGTAATTTTTACTTTTTCATTTATATTTTTCATAGCGAGAACTCTCGGTGCGCTCAACCGTATCGTACAACATCGCATACATGCATTGTGTTGAGTATTATTATATTCATTTACGAGGCGTAGGCGGTTAAGCTTTATATCTGAATCGTAACGCATACGCGAATCGTCATTGTATTTATCCATTCATCGCACTACTGTGTACCGCTAATGACAGATCAACGCCTGCACAGCAGCAGTGCAAATAAAACGACGAGAGCCGCGGCAGTGACGTGAAATCAATAATTATATTTACATTTGGCCTACGTGGCGTGCACGTGATCAATCCAATAAAGCTGCATTATATATACCTAATACGTAATACTCCACGTACGATCGTTGCAGTAAAAGTAAGTGATGTTTGCACTGTTGACGAATGTAACTGTACACAACGAACGGGTTTTTTTTTTTTAAAAAAAACCAATGAATCTGTTGTTCCGCAATCAAATGCCCTCGATGACCTTATTAACTTGGTAGTGTGCAGTCGATCATCTATAGCGACGAAGATTTCCTCGTCTGCAGGTTGACGATTATGCGCTGTTCGATTTTCGTATACGTTTACGAATTATGGCATGGATATTGACCATCACTTGTACGCGCGTGCGGCACATAACTTGGGAGTTTTCATTGTCTATCCGATGCGTTTCGTTGGACACACACGAGTGCTATTTCCCGTAGTTTCTACTTTTCACTGCACGGGGAATAGTAAACATACCTATATAGTTGTGCGCACCACCATCATCCCTATTTCAATCTTGCTTTTTAATATTATGTTAAAACGTCGGAACACTGTTTTTTATGTTTTCATAATATTTAAATGCCGTTTGAATTCAAACAACACTCAAAAGTATGCGTTTCGTTAAGATTAATTGATGGTCAAATTGAATTGTCCTTAAGATTTTTATTTTCTCGAATAGAATTTTTACCAATTCGAAAATATTCTATTTTTGCATGTACGGTTCCCGGTAGTCGGTATACTTTAATTGATAATATTATACTGGCCGTAGTCTATTGGTTACGATAAGTGTATCATAACGTAATAGCTGCTATTATTCTAGACATGTTTTTCTTTTACACCAAACCATTATTATTATGCAACCGAAAGAAAATAATATTATGTGAAGAAACATTTAACGACATTTTGCGTACTATTTTATCGTTTATTTTTATCCTTAGAATGCTTTTATTATAAAAGCTGAGCAGTTTATGGCGAGATATGTTGTGGGTTATTATGTGTTTAGAGTACTTTCAAAAATGGCACTAACAATGGTAATCATGAAAACGTCAACTGGTGATTTAGCCTGTTAAATTATGTTTAAGAGACACAAAGATGACACAACCAGAGGTCGAATACAAAGGCTATTTCAATTATTATATAACAAAGTTCACACAAAGATTATGTGACCAAAAAGAAAGAAAAAAACAACCCCAAAAAGAAAATGAAAAGATAAAACGCGAAACAAGTTTATAATGTAAACTCTAACGTGGCAATAACATTTTACAAAAATTTAATTACGAGGGAAATAACTCAATAGTAAAACGATGAAAATTTATAATTGGCATCGTTGGGGCAAATAATATATATAAACTTCTTAAAAATATTAATTTGTTATCTATTATAATTATCATTTATCATATTAAAAACACTGCCTGAAGCTACGAGTGTAAAAATGACTAAGTAAAAAGAAAAAAAACATATTTTGAATACATTAAATACAAGGTATTTCATATCACATAAGCGTTTAGAATAATAAAGTTTTGATATCATCTGTGATGCTAAGTAAAATTTTCGAATTAATTAGCGAGTGCATAATTATACAGTTTATCATTATCGTGGTACACTGATACCTTTTATTTTAATGATTATGTATAATAAATGCTTAAAGTTTTTAATAAATACACCTTTATAAAGAGTTTACATTTTGTACATTGGAACTGTTATAAAAAATTATTAGGAAATTTTAAATGCACTCATCAAGTAATTTAAAATTGTAATTAGCACCACAAATGATATCAAAACTTATTGATGTTGAACGATCACAAGATATGATATACCTGGTAATTAATTTATTTAAAATGTTGTGTTTTTTTTTAACTAGGCTGATGTTTTTACTCATCATTGCAAGTGAAGTGTTGTGACCTTACTCTTTTTTGGGGATTAACTCAATATAGCGCTGGAAAAATAAAATAGATATAGTTTTTACAGTGATTTTTTTTTTTTTTAACTGAATTAAATTAAAATTTATATGTTTGCATTTATTATTAATATTAGACACAAGTAAATGATTAATATGTACTCATAGTTTTTTCAACATGATGATATTATATATATATTTTTACCACCCCTAGTCCAACGTATTTAGTTTACATATATTTCGATTATTTGAAACCAACTGATTACATTGTTCAATATCCGATACGCGATTATGCTAAACGACTGCACTATCTGCAGTATCTACGGGCCGTTGAAATTTTCTCACCCATAGATTATATCAAGGGGTCGTAACCTGTACGGTTTTCTACGCAGTGTCAGTGTAGATTATCGTACTAAGCACGATCATATCATTAATGTAATAATATTATTCATACATTTATATATATAAGAGGAATATCTACGTAAATAGGTATGGGTACGTAATGTATTATCTTTAATCAAACAAAATATACAAAGCTGAAAGGGGCAACTGATAATGTGCTATATCACGTATGCATGTGCCTGCATCACGGTAACGGACTAATGGCGTACGTAAACAATATTTTCTTTTATTGGCAACATTTTATTCCGTTTCATTGAACCGATTTTCATATGCAATTAGAAAAAAACACGTCTCAGTAAAATTTGTGACATTTAATAAATTATAAGTCAACCGACCGACTGGATTAATAGTTGTGCATGTCTGTTGTACATGGGCTTACATGTAAACGTCAATACTCAACATATTATAAATATTATACACTGGCGTGTTGATGCACTATTTGTTTTTATTTTTATTTTTTGTACATACGTGCACTTTGATATACATATAAATATTGGTTTTTATATAACAAATAATGTGATGATGAATAGGCCGCAATAATAATAATAATCATTTGTTTCTTACACTTGGGTATTTTAATATCATATTATTATTAATAACATTCTATCCCATGTACCGTACAGTAATAATGGATGAAAAAATCAATATTTGGAGAACACTATTTGTACTATTGCTGTATAATATACACTACACAGGTTCATACATAGGTAAAATTTACCGTAGTTATTTCTCGGTATAAGCCGAAATATTATTGAAAAGAAAAAAAATCAAAACGATTTCATGTTAATGTGTCAACATTTCAACTTGAGCACCGGCACTTAAGTGTTATATTATGTCACCAATGTTCAATGCATATAATTTTCAAGAAAAGCAATTAAAAGTTTTAACCATCATCTTGAACAAACATAATATATATATCGACTTTTTTCGACCTAATTGTTCCATAGTATTTTCAGAATTAAAATTATAAAAAGTCAGGAAAACTGAGTTTTATATTTTGTCTCTTATATTGTTTAGTCGTATTTTATGTGTATATTTAATATCAGCCATCTAGCATTCCGTTCAAAAAGTCAGCAAAAGTTCATATTATATATTATTCGTTTAATAAGCCATTATACGGGTTTGTCAGAAAAACACAAGTATGAGCACATTTAATTAAGACCCTATTTTGTTTAACCTTTTATTATATATATATATATAATTTTTTTTTTTGTTTAATATACTCTTAATATTTGTAAATTATAATAATAAGTTTTTTTAAAAGTATAATTTTTTCAAATATGTATGAGCAGTGTTCGTAAGACATAAACTTAGTTTACCGTCATGAATGTACAAGAATTGCCTATACGAAGCGCCGTTTTTTAGTATTATAATTTTGCTTTAGTAAGTAATGACTTATTACACATTATACATGAACATATTTATGTAAAAGAATTCAATCTGCAAGTCTGGAAGCTTTATTCCTATCAACTTTTTACGACCATTATCGTAAATATAATTTACTGAAGTTTTAGTTAAACTCTTGAACATAAATAATTTAAACAAATAACCTTATTATTTTGAATATGAGATAGGTTTTATAAATCATTGAAGTTGACGTATATCTAGGATTTTATCTGAAAACATTTTTATACAACATACATATATTAAAGAAAAAAAATATCATTAATATTCATCAAAAACAATATTGGTTATGTGACATTTCAAACTTTTAAAAAAATCCTATTCCAATTAATATATAAAATATATATAAATAAATATATAAAATATTTTATACTATAAAGTTCAAAGTCAATATGCTTGTAATTTAAATAATTATTTTTGTAAATAATTTTATTAAGCCAGAAAATATAGAATTATAATTATTTTATAAATATTAAATTTTTGATATCTGAGTCGTGATTTTTTTTTTTTTAACATGTATTAGAATATATACAATCTGTAATTAGAAGTTACAAGTAACATTCGACGTAATGTTTGGCATACTAAGATCACAACAATATTATAAATTGATCTGTTTTAAAAGGAATTATATGTACAAATTGGATTTTCATAGTGATAAAACATAAAATTATGAGCTTGGACACAAATAACAATATGACCTATACTATGTTATAATATTATAGGCATAGAAAAATCATGGCTTGATGTTTTTTGAGTCGAAATATTTTATTGTTTTAAAAATTGTGTATTTTATCATCTTTAAATACAGAAAATATATGTATGGTTTAAATTCTATATGATATTCTTTAAATTCATTCAATATCCAAAAATAATTCAAAAGTATTTAAAGCATTTAGTTTTAAAATTAATGTAAACCAAAATCATCAGTGACTCAAGTGCCACCAACATATATTATTAACACGGGTACTCTATCACAACAACAATGTTTGATATTTAAAATGTTCAAGATTAATCATTAAAAGTTTAAATAATTGTTTTAAATTCCCTATTTCACAGAGAATTAAACCAATTATTTAAGCAATAGAGGTTATATTTAACCAAGTATACTTGACGGATGTCGATCAACGGCAATTTGTTGTGCACTGCTGACGCATCTGAATACAAAATACTTCTCAGTATAGTGTTAGTTATTTTTTCTTTGATTGGCATAATAATATTATTTAGAGAAGAAATATATTTAACATTGTTTACCATAATTTATTTTTAAACCGTTCAATTGTAGGCAAATAAAAGACTGTATGATTAAATTAATTAGTTCATATTAATTAACGTTGCTGTGCACGTGTTTAACTCAACTATGTGGCGTCGTTTGTATAATATTATAACAGCGATGAAAATACAATATTTCATCAAGTATGCTCTGAAGTATATCAGTTATAGAACTCGCAATATATGGAAATGTATAATGATAAACAGAAAATCGATCTTAAACTCGTTTGGGCAAGTTATACTGAATAATATTTCTTGCAAGGCTTCCGTTTGCATATTTACTCATTATAATATAGTTGTAAAAGTCTTAAATCACCTCTATTATCTCGGTGGCGAATCAATGTATTTAAATGCAGTTTTTTTTTTTTTAAATAATTAGTAAGAAAATCCTAAGTTTCAAAATTTATTTTTCAAAATTTTATTAAATTTAGTTTTTCCATTTTTCAAGATAACCATTTATTTTATCATATTTCTTGAAACAGTTAAAAAAAAAAACGGATTAAAATATCAAGCGAAAATCATTAGATTTAAAATGAAGCAAATTTATGTTTTTTCCATAAGCAACTATTACATCATATCAATTCTGATTGGACTGCGTAAATGGCAATCTGTAATTTTCTAATATTATAAATGAAGATTTATATTGAGGAGTACTTTTATATTTGTTAATTAAAAATTAAAATGATTTTAATGCATTAAAAAAAAAAATAATATAATTTATTTATTTTTTTATAAATGTTCGAAGGTATTTGTAATACAAAATTGAAGTTATGGACTCAGACTCCTTTATCATTTACTCATGCTTCAGTAGTTTCACTATACAGCAATAAGCGATAAAACAACTATTTATATTTTTATTCAAATAAAAATGTTGATATTAACTGGCTTAGGTGAGTGTACTTTTTTTTCACATTAAAATATATGTTATATTACTGAAATGGAAAAATTAATTATTTTCAAATTATTATAAGTTATGACTGACAAACAACTATAGTTATTAAAAAATTAAATTGTTAAGCTTTACTAAAAGCTTCAATAACAATTAGATATTAGCATATTCTCTTTAAAAATTCCACGTTCCTATCGGAGTTGATTAACGCATGGAATTATTGTTTATTCTATAACATAACTATTATTATTACGAATTCATTAAAAACCTCAATTTGTTTTAATTTGGTTGATTTTCACTTAATTTTAATATTTTTTTACACTATTATAAAATATATGATAAAAATGGTAATCTTAAAAATTTTAAAAACTAAATTACAAACAAAACATTTGTTTTTTTTTTTTAATGCTTGAATTTTTTTCAAAAAAAAAAGATTTAACATTATTCATTCAATAAGGTTCTTTTTATCAATTACAGTAGAAAAAACCGCATTTAAGTACATTGATTTGTCACGGCAGTACTGAGGGTGATACTGGACTTTTGCTGAATAATACTGAAATAAATAAGTTATGTACAACTCTTTACGTGATGGATTAATCCTTCAAGAATCGGGTTTAACTGGCCAATAGAAATAAAATACAACCATGGCATCTATTATTATAATTGATGATGTAGGTATTTTATTACATTGTACACGATTTTATTGATTTTTGACCACCACGCTTATACTTTGTGATGAATTTTATACATTCAAGTACAGATATAGGTTATATTAAATGAACTTTACATGACTTCAAGTTGGAACGAGATCACCATATGACGCACAACTATTTCTGTGATATTTTTGGAAACGACGAAAATACCGACAGCATAAAGTATGAATACTTCTTCTATTGGGTGGCGTTAGCCAGAAATTGAGAATGTTCGCGAACAATATTACGTTTTCAATCATGAGTAACATATTACATAATAATTACTGTAAAATCCAATTAAATAACATTGGGGCGTTGATATTGATATACGAGGGTTGATTGGTGGAATATTATGTTTTGAGTACGCACGTGGAAACTCGTTATGCATGGGACATATATCAGCACGAGTGTACCACGGATGCCTTAGAACTTCAAAGGCTCTGATTAAAAATTCAGCATTTAACTTACCATTATAATAGCTGCATTTTATTATATTATATTATACACTCAACGGGTGCTTTTAATATATTTATATTTGCGATCTTAGTGTTTTAAACATCTGTATAATAATCAAAATATTTTTCCGAGAAGAAGACTAGACATAATATTTAATCTTATATAATATCTTGGGTTTTATCCATATTATATCAAAGAGTACCTAATCACCTTCTTTAGTAATATCTCCGCTATGTGTTATTTTTGTTCAAAACAGTTTGGTGTAATGATTTGAGCCCATAACATTTTTGACTAATATGTTGTATTATTGTGATTGGCTTGATTTTTGGTACAGCGGTACGCCGTATTGCAAAGATAGAAAAATCGACTATATGCAATATAGGTATAGTCAATAGTACTCGTAATCGCACGATTAAGTGTTATATTCGATATAATTTTATCAGCCCATGACTGTACCATTTTATAATATAATAATAATATACTACTACTGATGCGTAGGAATACCAGAAAACGCGTTTGGTTTTCAAATTTTAAATTTTTCCGTCGACAGTTATTGATCCCATTAGTTCAGAAATTTTCCAGTAGGGAACTATAATAGCCGTCCCCCATATATTCGTGCACGTCACGCCATAAACACGCAATGTACTACAGTGATAACATCACAGTATGATATTATTGTTGTAATATTATTATTACGTCTTACCCGATTCGAACGATATCTCGCTTATCATCATCCATTTGTTGGCGAAAAATAGTTGCAGCTTCAAGAACCTGCCCATCCGGTGGTGCAATTTAACCGTGATGTTCCTGGCCTCAGGCATGATCGTGTCCGCAGGATAGGTGTACGACACAGGTTCCGGGAAAAAGTGTTCACCGCCAACACTGAAATATGCTTTGGCATGTGAAAAAACCTGAGTGAAAAGAAATCAATTTATAGTGCTTTCTCGGAAAGGTCTGTGCATGAATGTTACATGAATTCGGGGAAAATTCAGATTTCAAATACTATCCAGTTGGTCATTGGAAAAAATTTGATAAAAATATTATTTGTAAATATTATTTTTTCAGTTTAAGATGTCAAAGCGAAACAAAAACAAGAGTTTAAAAATAAACATTGAAAAAAAAAAGAAAAACATTAATCGCCGTGAACAGTTGAACCGTGACATTTTTGGTTGCGTTATTTCTTTTCAACGGCTTAAAAAATAAATATTGCACTTCCATCGGTTCGTTACACATTTAGTATTACAGGAACAAAATGAAAAACTCTTTCCGTCGGTTTTGTCAAGCAAATGCAAAAGAAAACTTATTGTGTTCGAAAAGATACTACGGCGTTCGTGGTGCACGCGCAGCTTATTTGCAATGAAGCTTATTGTAACCCGGCTGACAAGGACAACAACCCAACTGTTTGTATTTAATATCGAGAATTGGGAAACATACTTATTTTTTCTATTCCTTTCCATTACTCGGATCTACAAGTAAGAACATATTGTGCACGTACAGGCAAGGCAAACGACACCCGTGAAATCGATGCATCAATCGAATAGAAAATACTTGATAAAAACTACATGGTGTACATAGCACGGGACATCAAGATTGGTTCGGTCACTAACCGGCGGTATAAAATGCAATGTGTTTTTTACGATTTGACCGTATTTTGAGATTCACTCGTAACATATAATATATGTACATAAAGCACATTGTCCATGTGTATATCCATTATTGTTGGTTTTTTTGTGCAACGTCAGATTGAGCATGTATGATTCGAAAAAGCATTTATGTACAAACACACACACACATATACGTTTCGGCAATAAACAGTATGGCAAACAATCGTATAAAATGCGTCACAGTTTGTGTTTCCAATGAAACGAGGAGGAAATATAAAAAAAAAAAAAGCTTCGAAAACCTCGAGTGCTTACGAGTGTAAGAGCAATATAATTATAATCATATAACAATAATAATGACAATAATATTGTATTGCGCTGTACTATACCGTAAACGCGGATCATAATTCTTGTGTACACTAACGCTCAACGTTTCCAAACTTTTTACGAACTACCTTTGAAATAAGGGAATGTATACCCTTATGCGTTTGAATAACATATACACACACTCTTACGTATTTGCATAACGAATATACGTGGAATTTTGCATACATATTAGGCTGCCGTGCACGTGCACACGCACACATACACGCATATACACGGACATATCGTTACGATCGCATATTTAAAACAATGCACGTATTACATGACCATCAGCTCATTTCTTATTCGATTTGTCGAAGTCAATTTCAATAATAATATGTTGTAGACTAGAATCTATTTACGCGGCCGAGGGACACGGATATGTATAATGCTATGCTTTTGCCCGAAGCTTTGAAATGTCAACATGTGCGTGCGTGTGAGGAGGGGAGGGGTGGTCCAGTGCTGTCTGCCATAGGAAATTCAATTTTAATAGTCTTTGCGACGATGCATAACGCTGAGAAAAGATCTCTATTACCACTGGGGTACAATAATGTACCTGTGTTCGCTTTATAATATTGTAATTTTGTAATGGTTTTTACATTAATTTAGGATTTCCACTATTCATTCAAGTTAGATGTGTGAAATATTTTTCAATAAATAGTCTTTTGTTTTTGGTGTTGAGATTTTATATTTTCAAAGAAAAAGTCCTAAAAATTCTTAAATATAATAATTACAACCCTCAACAGGACTAAAAACGATATACATACTATAATCAATGTTTAATTGAAAGATTCCATTATGAAAAATTGTTAGATCAAATTTGAATATTATTGAAACTAGTTGTTTTAATTAAAAGAAGAAAAAACAAGTTAATAAGTTGTCTTCAGTAAAATACACAGCGTTTAAATTAATTTTACTGAGATAATATAATAATTTATATAAATTAAACATTGAACGTATAATAGGGTTTTTGTTTCATTTCAAAAATAACTAAAAGTAATACGTTAAAAAGAGTCAAATTGTATATATTCAAGAGTGCTAAATGATAATCTTAAAACCTTCCATAATATATAATATAAGAATATGGCAAGCACAAAATGTACGATATTAAAATTGTTCCGGTCTGAACTCTAAATGTGTTTTTAAACGTATATCATTAAAAATGCATTGCACAAATAATACGTCATATTAAAAATAAAAATTTCAAAGTAGGTAGAATAATATGATTTCAAACGGAGTACAAAATATCACCTGCAAGTTATTTATTAAAAATACAAACAACTACCACTGCTTTTTTTTTTTTAAAAAAAAAAAGAAATAAAATGTTAGGAAAATAAATAAGTAGCTCACTTGGACTCCTTGATGAAAGTCGTTGTTCGAATACACGTACAACGCGGTGAAATTTCTGACGACGTCGAATTCAAAAGTCATTTCCACCGACGAGCCGTAGCCCATCGTGTCGTTTTTCCATCCAACCCATTCATTGTGTTCTGTGGCAAACAGATTTTTATTTTTACATTTTCATCATAAACAATGGTCGGATGGCGGGGGTAGAACGTGAGAATAACCGCATTGAAACAGATCGATACGGTAAACACGGGAGAAAATATTATACTATTGATGTTGTTTTAGGGAAAAGAATTTACGCACTTTTCACGAACGGTTCATCGACCCCGTGCCGACCGTCGCAGAGTTGGCCAACACCGCCGACCAGTATGCCGCCTTCCTCTCTGCCATCGTAGCCCGCGTCCTTTACATCACCCTGTATTACCGAGTAACTGATTACGCCTTCTGTGAACACACAAATCTGATTTTAATCATTTGTCGGATAAAAAAAAAAAAAAAAAATTATTGGCATTTATTTCTTTCACTTGACATGTGTTTAAAGGGAAAGGGGGTCTACAACTATTATTATTTTCAAGTCTCGTATATTATATATGTTGTGCTTAAATGTAACACATTTTTTTGTCGTCGAATTACCGCAATGAAAAGAAACATGATGAGAGATGTCCGTAATAAATGTTACACGTCATGCCATTTAATATTTACGAGTACTTAAGCACCACTGGCATAATGAACCGACCCAAAATTAAAATATCGATTACTTAGCGAGTGATAATAATCGCTGTCGAGATAGCATTTTATTGTCCATGTCGTCATCGTCATCGTTATTATTTCAATAGTGCCCTTCTGTTTATTTCAGTTGTCATTCGGCGTTGGTCATAAATGTTTAATACTGTTGAAAAGTATAAAATATCTCCGAAACAGAGGACCTGTCCCGACAGTGAAATTAGAAACTCAATGCTACTCGCTACTGTATACGTCTGTGAACGGACTGAATGTATTATTATTATAAAATACATGGAATCGTATTCCTGCTGTCGTAGGGTCGTCTTTGATTGGATTGGCTCAAAAAGAATTATAAATAACACAAATGTCTAGGAGTTCATGAAAAATAATGGGTTTTAAAATATTAATTAGTTTCCTCTTTTAACTTTTTTAGTCAGTACAACCTATTCGCGTTGTTTATCATTGGATCAGTAATTTTTACTGGGCAGGTTTAATATAATGTTTTCGACTTATTAATATTGTTCTTTTTAATCAAATAATTCAAAATAAGAATTCAAATTCTTTTGATGACAATTTTAAGGAGGGTCAAGTACCTATATAAAAAAAAATGCCAATGACAATATTAATTAATTTACTTTCACATGAATTTAGAGTTTAATAATTATTTATTTTGAATAAAACTAAAGAAAACTATTTTGTTCTTAAAACCTAAAAATTCAATTCCTGATTGTATATTATTTATTCTAATATAACTCGTATTTCAACTATATAAGTTTATATTATTCTGATATAAATATTTTAATATACACATTTAAATTTCATCGAAGTCAATTTTTTTAAAACTTTTTTAATGTACACTGCATCGGTAATTGTTCACCTAAAATAGATGTTAATGTATTTCATTAAAATATGTACAGAACCATACAATTTTATACTTATAGATTATATACCTATTCATACTTTTTTTGAAAATATTAAAACAAACAATTTACTAATAATGAGTTGATAATAAAACACAATTTAAACTGTTGATTTATAATAATAAGATGAGATGTTGGTCTGATTAAGTGTATTACGGTAAAATGTTTTTCCTCGTGTAAAAAAAAAATATGTTAAATAAATATTGAGAGGTGTTTTTGATGTGGAATTTTGAAAATTATTAGACTCGTTAATATTGTTTAATTTAATGTAAATGAATGTTTGAACTACCAGACCTTTTGAAAAGTGTTGTGTATTTGAATATGTCTTTCAAAATATCGTGCTAAGCGGGAATGAAACGACTCTCATTTATATGCATACTTTAATTCAATTCGGTACTAAACACCGGTATCATATTATATTTGGTGGAAAGAATAATGATTCTTTCAAATCATAAATGTTTAAGGTTAATATAAATTGTCAAAAACTCGATAATAAAGTCGAAAAGTATAATTAAAACAGCTATATTATTTTAAAACAATTTAAAATCAATAGAGCCCTACCGTTCATGGAATTTACATTTTTTTTTCAGTTAAAATATTATGTACCGGTGGAATTTCAATTTTTTAACCCAACTCTAAAATCTACTACCAGGAAATCAATGGAATTTTATAAGACTCCAAGTAAGAATATTATTTTTTTTATTATGTTTTAAAATGATTATCTTTGATATAAATTATAAAAATATTTTTTTCTACATGACCAATACATTCAAGTCATAACAATATTAGAAAAAAATTGTCAATATATTATTACACCAGCGTTCGTTCAGAACTATTTTCTTTTAACCAGATAATTAGCCATTAATAATCAACACATTGAAATGATATAGTTTCAAACCATCCATCGACTGTCTGGTCTGTGACTGACACAAAAATCAGTTATGTCTAGAAGACAAATGACAAAAGAAATAATTTTTTAAGTGTTTTATTTTAACGGAGGAAAACTTTCGTTATAGTTTTGATTGGGTTCCATTTATACGCGGTGTTGAACAACATTTACTTGAATTTAATTTGCTCAAAAATGTTAAAAGTTAAAGGATCTTACAAATTGTTTTCACTCAAGAGTATTGATGAGTTCGAGTCAAAAGTTTCGAATTGTATTCTAATTATAAACAGCTGAAACTTAAAAGTGATTGTAGATATAATAGCCGTTAAAGGTTAAAGTTATTATTTATTTCATAACGAAATTATACGTTTAAAACAATTCGAATTCTTTGAACCGTAATCATGCGAAAATTATTCATCAATGTACAATGATCATTGTTATTAAATACGTTTATAAAGGTATCATGATCACTTCGCAAACAAATAATAATAAAACCATTTTCTTTTTTTTTTTTTAAGTAAATATCGTTTTGACATTTAAATATAATAAATATTTATGTTACAATATTAAGTATCTTTATGATTCAGATGGAGTTTATTCACCATTCACGTTTCAGTTATGTAAATATAAAGTGTTTTTTACTTTAATTCTCTTCGCAAAATTAATTATTTAGTTACATTTTAATTATTGGGATGATGGCAGCATACATTAGGTATTTGGTTTAGAAACTAACTCTTCTTTTGAGAAGATAATTAGAGTAAAAAAAAACCACTTTATGTGTATAACTAAGAAGTGAACGATGAATTTAAATTAATTATTATTTTTTATTCACAAAGTTGTTACTCGCTATATGTATAGTGTCATGCAATAGGATTAATTATTTATCTCACTTCTGAGTTCGTACGAACCACTTCAAAATGGTTACAAAAGAAAAACAATTTAAACGATTCTGACATAATATTTTAATTATCTATCGTGATAAAATGCGAAATGAAATTCGAAAAGCAGTATGTTTTATAATAGTTATCAAACTAGTGACAACCAAAACACTTTATAATTGCTTTCATTTGGTTTTTTTTTTTTATAATAATATTATGTAGTATAAATTGTTTGACAATGAACTAACTAATAAGTCATGCATCAAGTATGGAACTTGGAACTATTGATTAAAGATAGTTTGTATCCGTTTTAAAAATATATTATTTTGCTGTTCTCTACACACTTGGATCCCAGAAATTAAATTTCGTATTAAATGTGTTCCGTAAAGCAATCATTATCTAATTTAAGCGAAATTCAAAGGACTATCTAACGGGAGATACTGAAATAATGATTGTTAAACATGTTGTTTATTTTTAATTGAATCTGGTCAAAAAGTGTGTCCTACCGAATATTGTGAGCACTGTTAGGTATGAGTTGGTTATTTAAAGCAAGACAAGGTAGTAGTGGCTCTTTATTTTTGTACAGATTATATTTTATAAGACTTTTCGGCTAAAATAACATCTTACACGATATTTAAATGATTTCGTAAACTTTGCATGTTTAAGCGATTATAAAATGGACTAAAAAATATATTCTCTTTATAAGTTATACTTAGAATTATACTTAGGTAACTTAAAATGGTTATCCATAAAATATTGAATATGAATATTGAAAAAGTATAAGTTTATCAGTAAGAAGTTAGTATAAACTTGAAAGTTAGCATTTTAGATATCATAATAATAAAGCACAAGTGGTATACCGTTTGCCCATACAATATTGTACACTAAAAATCTTACGAAAACGAGACTTATACTTCGTTTTGGCTGATACGTGTATTATTATATTGACATCGAAAATGACGAAGACACTATACGGACATTTTCCGTAAAAGAAGCAGATTGAATCACTAAAACCGTGGACTACGAGGTCTGTAATTTAATTTACGATTGACTGGCGCCGTTGTTTGCATACATATTCATTGCAACGCATTGAACTCACATACATTAGGAAAATGAAATAAACGTAGCGTACTTGGAACTCAATATCTACATAACATTGTAAAATATTAACATAGGTACCTAATGGCATTACGGTAATGTAATTATTTAAAATATTGTATGAAAACATTATATTTAACTCTAATTGATTAAATGTATCATGGATACAATATAAGTGACAAGCCGGGTATAGTATAGCTGTAAAGCCTGTAGCCCGTAATAAGCAAAAAATCATTTTCTCGAAAAATCATTTAATCTTTATTTTTTAATATACATATAATAATAAAACAGATTATAAATATTAAATTTTCATATTCATTATACTTTATAAATTATTCTTATTATAGACGTGTGGAAATAGGAGGTTAAACGGGGTGAACATTTTACCAGTCATATAAACAACCCAGTTAATTATTGTTACTTTTTTTTAAATTAACAGGAAAACTGATTAATAATATACAGTAATTTCTAAATAATAAAAACTAAAACTATTTATTACGAATGATTATAATGGAATGCACAGTTACAAATTTTACTAAGTTTTGTTTGAGCTATTTCCCTTAGTAACAATAATAACCATGATTACTAGAATTTACTGGCAAGAACAAGCCGAATAAAAATTTAACCAACTAATCATTCCAAATTAAATTGGTTATCTGATATAGAGTTTAATAACTGATTCCAAATAACAGTTACAAATATTCATAAAATCATAAAAATAAATTTTTTATATGATAGAGAAGGGGTCTTCAATCTACGGCCCGCGGGCCAAATGCGGCCCACCTAGCTTTTCTAACTGGCCCGCTAAGCTAATTTATGTTTTTAAATTAATAATTTCCTATTTATAAAATAATTTATTAAGTTATAAACAATAGACTACATTTGTTTCTTCAGTAATTTTTTTTACAACTATATTAAAATACAAAATAAAATAATAAAATGGTCAGAAGATAATTCTTATCCATACTCGATTAAATTGTCTATCTATGCATCTCTAAACAATTTTCAGGTTCGGCCTTCCGTAAAAAAGGTCGGAGACCCCTGCATTAGAGTATTAGACAATCAGAATAATCGTATGCAAATAGTATTTATAAATATTTAAAACAACAATATAACGAATAATGTAGTTTGTATTTCAAATTTAAATTATACTATTAAACTGGAATTATGGTGCACTTATATGCATCATAAATATAAAAATATATAAATGCATAGTATAGTAAAAGTGATATTAGAAACCTATTCACTCATCCAAGATTGAATAAACATAAATAATATATTTTAAAAGCTTGGGTAAAATGATAAATGTTATACATGCTATTGGATATGGAGAAATGTAATGAGTAGATATGAACTGGAAATCTGACGGGAAAATTTAAATGTTCTGGTACATATTATTATACCCATTACATTATGAAATTTTGAAACTATAATTATCGTTCAAAAAGTAAGTAAGTAATTTGTATTATTGCAAGCTGTTTATGTATACAAATTAGTGGAAGATATCGATTTCACAGAGTTACGTTTCCGTTGTATTAGTGTCATATTGAAGTGCAAAAGTTTTAGATGTAAATCAGCAATGGAATTTTGTAGACAAGAGCAATAATAGGATATTACGTTATTTGAAAGGTGATAGTTTGGCTTCAAATTGAATTTAAAAATATTTGAACTTGTGGAGTTAAACACATCCATTGAATATTTCATGTCTATTTAGTCGAGGCTTCTGCATATATTCGTAAAGCCTCGGTGTGCTAGTAAGTAGCCATAGTTTACAAAGGTGTTTTAAGGGTCATTTAATACTAAGAACCCTTTGAAATCAACCGTATGTTTCTCTGAGTAAACATTCGGTAGTTACAAAGAGGTTTCCTCTTACATAAAGTGTTGTTCACGGTGGATAGACGTTTTACTGTTTTTATTTTCCAGCAGCTATGAGAAAAACTAATTATAACCCTTGACCGGACAACATTTAAGTGTACGCACCTGCATATTTGTGTGTAGCTATGCAAGGAGTTTATGTTTCCGGTTATGCACTTAATGTGCATATAAATGCTGAAATGTTTAAAATTTGAATGCAATACGTAGCATACCTATATTATGCATTTATACACAAAAAAATTTAATATAGATATCACGATGTTGCAAGCCATAACCGAAATATTTTACTAAGGGTGTGTATGAATATTGAGATAAAAATATTTGAATTGTTTGTAAAACTAATAGTATGGACGGTATTTGGAGACGTCACATGCGCATGCATTGTCTCCGTCTTAAAAACGTTTAGCGTAGCAAACCTGCGTTCAGCAGAACCAATTTTTTGTTGTTAGCTTTAATATTAGAGTGAGATGACTTATTATCAAACTTAAAGGAAAGAACTTATTAATTGAGCGATGGTGACATCGGTTTCTTACGATGTTTTAATTTTAAATAAATTATGATAATGTAAAATATTACAATTCCAAAATCTCATTACTTTAGGTCAGTTTACTCAAATAAACCTAATAATACGAAATCGGGTTCTACTGAACTCATGTTTGCTTATATAAATACAGTGCACGTGTTATGCACATAAATACATATTAATAAGTTATGCATTAAGATGAACTTTTAAAATTGTTTTTCCTTTACCCATCCGGCATTAAATATAATTAATAATCAAATCGTTTTAACTCTCACATAAATTATTACAAACTAAATCACTAAAAATGAATACTTTTTAAAGAAGTTTCAGTTTTATGAAGTGCTTCAATAGTTTATTTAAATGTATTTATATGCCATGTAGATTTACATTAATTCTAAGTAGGTATATATGTTCTATTATTATGCTTCACATTATCTTGATCAATGATTATGTTATCATATAAAAATTATTCTATACCATAATAAAATATGTAAGGTTATTAAGCCATAATACTCGTATATACTCGTATATTATATGTGTAGCATAATACGATAATGCGAATAAGTTTATCTTTTTAGTTTTTTTATTTAAAGATATTTTATTTTTAAAAATAGTTTCCACATCATTGCTCTGATAAAAGCTGTGAATTATTCATAATCAAAATCAATTTGAATATATAATGTACTGACATAAAATAATAATAATAATATTAATAATAATTCGAATTCAGATATTTCATTTTGAAATTTTTAAAATACATCAGGCTTTAAAAGTACTTTGAATTAAAAATGTAAAAACTCCGGAACAAGTTACTCTTATTCTAGACATCATAAATTAATATGAAAAAAGTAAAATTAAAATTAAGTACCTACCTATTCAAAATATTACTGAATAACGAACGAGAAATTGTTAAAAACTATATTTAAGTAGTTATTAAATAACATAGACATCTATGAAAAAGAAAACTTTTCAAATAACTTATCCATTGGGTGGGAAAATATTATAAAAGGTGTTGGAGGAACTCAATAAGTATATTATGCAATTTCAATGGATCGACAGAATAGGTAGTCTTTCCTTTTAATTTTGCACATTTCTTATAGGTAACAGATTATGGATAAGTTCAAAGTGTGTAGAATGTGAATGATTAGAAAAAAATTATTTCTTTTCCGAAAACAAATTTCTTTCTGAAATCTCGCAAGTTCAATATCGATCGGAAACTCACTGGTATGCGACACGAAGTGGCTGTACGTAGGGCAAAAGAGCTCCGGGATTGCCCCGGAATGTGTTTCTATATGTATTTGTGTGGACCTTTAATATAATAGTGGTGCCCTTACCGTAATGATAACAACCGATGATCTCAGCTCGAAGGCAACCCATGCGTGGTTGTCCGCTGTAAGGCACTAAACGGATTTTGGACGCAATAATAGCAGGCAACAAAGGTCGGTCTACTATAGTGTTCGTGTCCCTGTTGGCTTGCAAAACCTGAAAACGCAAACGAAAAGTATAAAATATTTATACATTATATTATTATGCACGATACACATAAAATACATGACGTGTGGTTTACCTGTATATATATATATATTTATATATTACATACCATTATTTGTATAAAGGAGAAAAAAATAAAAACAAGTGGTAAAAGTTATTTCAATTTTAGATCCGGTTGTCGTAGAATGTCGTACTGCGGCGTGTCGGCAAAGTCGTTTATTTTATCAAGGGTGGTGGCTGTGAACCATTGTTCTGAGAAAAATGCGTTGAGAAGTAAAAATATTTATGTAGGTATGTATACATATATACATGTATATTTGTTTAAGTCAGGCGTCGAATAATAATAATACGGTTTCCGAAAACGGCGTGGCGCGGTGTATATATATATATTATATTATATTATATACCTGAATAATATAAGTTTTTCATATTTAAATTCATCGTAGAACATTTGCATTCGCATAACATTTAAACGCATATCTACGAATATATACCATGTAAAATATGAATACGCCGAAATGGTATACTGCGTCGCTCGCCCGTGAGAGACAATACCGAATGTAGTACCCCGCAGAGAGCTGCCAGTGTCCTGCACACGGATGGATGAAGCCAATGCTGTAGTGTCATCTCAAGCAATGTTCTTATAATACGTGTTACCCAGCTATAAGTTAATATAAATTTCGAGCGTGGGGCGAGTTGAATATTATTGTGACTTTTCTACGTAGGTAACCTTTCGGGGAACACTTTTCAGCCCCGTTGCATATAGCGTAGAAAGTTACGGAATGTTGAACACAAATATATTACGCGCGATATTATAATAATATATATATATATATATATTGTATTCGTTCGATTTTCCCGTTACAGTTTTTGAAGTCGACAATTTTATTTTGGGAAAATGTCGAGTTCGATTAAACATCGATTTCGATTGCAAATTGTATGTAACGATGTATAATAATTTACCGTCTTTCAAGTATACATTATAATATTACGGGTATCGTTGTGACGTTTGTTTTTATTTAGAAATTTAGTATAGTTGTTGTTTTTTTTTTATATATATATATAAAGTTTCAAAGTCCCCGGCCAGCCCTGATAGGGGAGTACGTAAAATCCTGGCTTTCACCGCCGCGGACGTGTCATGATGTACGCCGCGTTCGTGCACACACGGCCCAAACCGTACCATGAAACGTCATCGTGTCATGCGAAAACGTTCGCAGCGCGCTATAAATAATAAGATGGGCCCGTTGCCGCGAACAAACAACATATATTATATCGAAGGATTTCGGTAGATTAATTGCCGAGCGGTAATAAATCGTAGAACGTCAAAATGTATCGTTGTTGTTGAAATGAACAACGCAACTTTAGTCTATTCACTAAAATATTACGGTGGCGGTGCCGTACCGTAGCAGTAGAACAGAAATAATTATTATAGTTCCCAACTATATACATTATAAATCTCGATCATTTTCAATTATCACTTTCACGGGGTTGCACTTTTCATAATTTCCGATACACGACTTGCGGTTTACCGTGCGGGGTGTGGGGGGAGTGCGTTCGAATTATCGTCCAACGACAGAAACCAAGTTTTCTCATTAAACGCGGGTGCGTAATGTATGCACTGAACTGCCAAAGAATTCGGTACGCTGCATTGCAGTATATATATATACATTTACAAACACGATAATGTATGCACACATTTATATACGGCTAAGTTTGTATACAAAAGTTGTTTTCCAACAACGTAAATATTATAATAACATGACCAAGGACCATTATCTGGTATAACTGAATGGAAAATCCGCCACGGATATCAAACGGAATACTAAACGACCCGTGTGCGTATGTATAATGGAGTAAACAAGAAGTAATTTCAAAACGATTTCGCTATTGCGATGCGAAAAATAAACATCACGATATATCGCTTCTACTTTATTGTTATGCTTATAATTAAATCAGTTATAAGTTATATAACAACGAATCAATACAACAGTCAACAATTCATATTGTTGGTGGACGAAATTAATGTTGCGTTTTATATCGAATGAATTTAAAATCCATTAAATAATTCTCCATCACAATGATTCTTATGATTATATATTAAACTTTTCTAATCTATAAATTGTTATTAGGTTATATTGATTTGATTGTCCCGATATTTTATTTTTAAATATTTTAAACTAAACAGCTTGAAAAGTACCAAAGGAACTTTGGTAATTTTCTAATATTTTCGAATAAAATTATATCTTAAATTTTTCTGTTAACCTTTTAATGAACCCACTATGTTTATAATAATTTAATAGGACTTATCCCACATTATGTATTACATAATTAAATAAACAAATATATAAATAAATGGTTACAATTCAGAACAATACTTATTCCGGGAACAAATAAAAATTATATTTTTATAAAAATATAATTATAGTCCTAAATAAAAATTAAGTTTTCAGTTAATTTAAAACCATGCTAGAATATTGATTTAAATTAAAAATTGATTTAAGAAAATCGAAAATAATAATAAATGTTGTTTACCTTCTCAAAAAGAATTATTGTATTTTACATATTATTCGGTTTGTATGCTTAAACTTGCATAATGCAAACACACACAAAAAATATAATAATATATTGTATATATATTCTAAGTTTCCGACTTCATGAAAAATGGCATTGGTATTTACAATCATCACAGTTCAAATATAATTTTAACAGTCAGATTTTGAGTAAACACTAGGAAAATAAAATACATTTGTAATCTTACGTGATCCTTACGCAGCCATGGCCCTTTCCTTCGTTTGATCCACTAAATATTCTGTGTAAACGGAACAAATAGCAGTCTTATCGCGTGCAAATTATCAAATCCCATCGAAATGTTAACATTTAGAAGATATATACAAATTAAAGATAAATACTGGAGTTTTTAACGCGTTATGTAGTGACTTTCAGAATAATACTGAGGACAATTTTCGACAATATCCACAAGCGAATGCGGTTTTTGTTTATATAGTGTAATATACATTTGTGGATTATGTTGCTGAATTTTACGCGTGTAATGCATATTTTTAAGTGTAATCGCATAAACGGATCACTTGATGTTTATATTATTGTTTTTAAAAATAAATATTATTTTTGACGATTTCAGTTCGGAAATCGTAATACAATAATACTTAATCTACTTATAACTTCTATACATTTCCAATGTCTGACAAATTGTTGTTCTTTACAATCATTTAATTCCTACAGTATATATATCGTAGGTAAACATTAATAGTATATCCAAATTAAAAGTCACTAGTCCTAGTAGTCCACATAGTTTTTTCTCTCTAAACGTTTTTTCTTCTCGCATCTATTAATTCCGTTTTTAGAGTTACTATAGATTTATCGTTATTTGGATGATTTGAAGTTCTAAATAAAAATTCAGACATTTGTTTAGTATATATGTACATATATATACTTAATCTGCATGACCTAAATCAATTCACTTCAAAACATCACTATAAACTAGGTGGTGTTTTTTCACGTTTTGTTTTGCCTCAGTAGACGTATACCGAACTGACGCCAAAATAATATTACTATTTACTGATTGTAGGTCCGTTTTCCTATGTCCATAAAATTATGTACGACTTCAATCGTTGATAGATACGAAAATATTGCAGGTGTACGTGAATCATATTTTTACGCACATACTGAACATTATATTTTCATCACATTTATAAGCTATGTACATTGTTCAATGAACATTGTTCATACCACCCTATGACTTATAATAAAGGTATAATAAAAATTACTTTTTTTTGTTTTTTTTTTCATTAAAACATTTAAAGAAATACGAGAAGAGATAATAAAATACGATAAGACTCTAAAGATAAGTTATTAACTAAGCTATTTATAAATCAAATTCTCACATTATTTCTACGAAAGAAATAAATTGATTACAATAATATTTTTAACTTAAAACCCACGCAGCAAAGAAGTACATCACGGTGCGCGCTGTTAAAATGCGGTGTTCACTTTCAATGTTTTCAATGTTGCCGATTATTGTTATTTTATAATGTAGATAGAAAAGACAATTTATTATTTACGTTTTCTTAAATAATTATTTTTAAAAATATACACCGACAACCGGACGACGCCGAGTCTTTCTGTAAATATTAATATAGTCGTGTTTTATAATATTGTAGACAATAATTAAATATAGGTACGCGTCAGAAAATAACAAGTAAATATCGTTGGCGAACATTATTGTTGCGATATACTAGTCGATATTATAAGAAATTGTCTTGAAATCATAAAAAATTAGCAATAGCTGATGTTGCATGACGTTTTAATTTCTTTTTCCATCTAACACCCCTCCGTCCGTGGTAAATACCGCGTTTACCCCGCTGCGGTTACTGGGGATAGAATTTAACATAGAAACGGTACATATACACGTCATCATAATGACCGCGCTGCAGTTTAGGCACGGGGAAATGATGAATTGAGGTATGTGAAATATTATAATTATATTAAAGATAAAACCGTACTTGAACGGACCCCGATAATAGCTACCCGCTTGTAATTATCGTCACAACGAAAAAACCTGAGTATATGAGGAAAAACATTGGAAATCCTTTGGCCTTCAACCCTGTTGTAGAATATCAAATCGATGATTATCACTACAAGGTTTACAAAATATATCTAATGAGGACGATTGTTTTAAATTGTTAATTTATTAATTGTTTGATTGTATTTTACTCATCCAATTATATTTAACGGTATATTATTGAAAATTCACT
>JAIPRK010000801.1:0-61682 GCA_025469195.1 Chaitophorus viminalis | reverse complement strand
ATTTGTAGATTATCTAGGCCCGACTTATTACAATTCTATGCCTCTGGACTTTAAAAGAAATATTATTACAAGTAAAAAAATTAATTATAAAGGATTATTATATAAATATATATTTTTAGAAATGAATTATAATGTGTATTAATTTTATTCTTTATTGTAAATTATTGCTAAATTGTATATTATTATATATATAACAGTATATTTTGATTTTTATAATGCTGTATCAACTAAATGTATTGCTAATTTATTTATGTTAAACTTTAATTCACTTTGTCTTTTCTTCACGATTATTATATTATATTATTTAAATTTCTCATATTCATAAGTTATTGTACGTAATATTATAAAAAATTACCGAATTATTTTATTATTTATTTTATTGTTAAATGTAATAACTCCCTACCTCCATTACAAGCTATTAGCTTATAGGAGTTAGGTAATCAAAGCTGTACCTATTTGTTAAATTTGTTTAATTTGTAACCATTTATTTTGATTTAAAAAATAAAAAAAAATAATAATATGCTATAGGCATATAACTATACAAGTAATTCATTTAGGTAATTAATATCAAATTATATTTAGATATTTAATTTAAATAGTTACAGTATGAATAAGTTAAAATAAATAAAAATTTAATCATTGTGATTTATAAATTGGTATATTGAATAATTTATGGTAGTTTGTAATGTTGCCAAATATGAGGCAATCAATATGGAATTTATTAGTGGTGATATGTTTTTAAATTTATACATTACTAGATAATCACATTTATTTAATTTTTAATATTAAATTTATTTATTACAATATACAGCATATTATACTGTTCATTAAAACTCATATAAAATGTTACATATTATGTATATAAATATATTCTAAAAGGTGATGGACAAATGAGTTTACTATGTAAGTATATCGTAAACAACATCCATGAACTTTATTTAAGTAGATATTTAGCAAACTACTCTTTAAAGAAATAATATTTTTACTTGTAAATACAATAGGCCTCTTTTAATGGTATTGATAAGCTTCAGTTCTGAATCGACATCATCATCAAGCCCAAATAAACCAAGCAACGAAAATCCAAAAACTATAGATTTTACTGTAGTTGAGTGTTTTGACAGAGATATGTATTGAATGGAAGTCAGTATATTGTGGTCTGCTTTAAAAATAGTATTAGATTGATAAATATTCCTAAACGAAATGCTTTTATGTTTGATGACAGGAAAAATTCTTTGTATACATTTCACTAGACTAGAATTGAATAAAAGTGACATATTATTATTTATTTTAAACTAAACAACTGTACAGTTACTAAAGTTAAAAAGTTGAACATTCAACAATTGATTTTTATTGTTTTTTATTCTCTGGTGTTGTTAATACCTACACTAATAAGTAGGTATTACAATTTTTCTACGACTATGATGAAATAATACCTTTAATGATAATGTTATCAATATTATCAAAAGGTCACAATTTTTGAACAATGGATTCTAGCCATTGATAAGAAAATAGTTAATAAATAATAAATATTTTATTATTTATGCCATTTATGGTTCTTAGATTTTGTTGTAGTAGTAGCCATAGGTAAAGTTTCCTTTATTTATGGCAGTATTGCAGTAACATGGATTAATATTTGTTTATTCGTAAGTTTTAGGTACCTACGGACGACTAATACATAGTCCATGATTGTAGGTACCTACTTTCATAATTTGTATGAAATAAGTATAGATAGAAATAAATATAATAAATATTTACTGTGAATATAATTTAATTGACATATGCTACGAATCACGATTATGGATGGAATCTAATTTTACGCTTACAAACATAACATAACTAACTTAGTTCACGAGCGCATAGGTACGAATAGAGAATTGCATTGCTCAAGTCATTAGGTAATATTAAATTTTAATAAAAAAAAATGACCACACCCCTTCCACCATATTACAACCATTGACAAATATTATAATACTCGTTTACAGTATATGTTTACATGTTTACATTTTGTATTATTATATGCAATAAAACCTATATATTTATTATTAATTAATGGATCACAACAATATTAAATTTATTCTCCTGTTGGAGCACCTAAGCAAAATTGTTCAATACCTACTGATAGTGTGTCAATATTTACATCCTTTTCAATAATAATTAGGTTACACTAAACGGCCTGAATTACTTAAATTGTGTAAAACCATAAGAAGTAGTCGAACATAACATTTAGTAATTTAGTATACAAGTGTCGAATACATTTGGAGGGAGGGTCTTAGATTCAATCAAGAAGGCTAGGCCCCTCAAGTCCCACCTTATTTGCGGCTATTTTCACGTAGAATCATATATATATATATATTGTAAAATTAGATTCAAATCCAAACACCACAAACATAATGGGATAAATACCAAAAGGATAGTTCATACGTCACTTATTTCACACACACACACACACACACACACACACGATCAAGGGAGGATCCAACATCTATTTACGAGTAGAGCTCTAACCATAATAGGCACAACTTACTGTTTATCCCATACTTAAGGCTCATCACATTTTTCTTCTGCTTTATCTTTCTTATACTTTTGTATTTGGTTTTGATTATGAAATTATATTCATTTAAGCTATTAATATAGCTTAGTTAGTATTTGATATGAAAATGGATTAATTTTTTTTTTTTCATTATTAATAAAATCAACATAGAATGAGAAGTAAATTTAGAATTTGAATTTGGACCGATATTGTAAACATTTCAGAAATGATCTAATAAATTATTTAATTTCGAATTTTGTGTAGCTTGTTATCGATCGATTACGAATTGGTATAATAAAATAATGATCTACCATTGCGGTCAGTGAAAAGATATCGCTGTGGACAGAATTTATTCTTATATTTGATATTGTTCATATTAATAAAAAATATTTGTTTATTTTTATTATGATAAATAAACCATGAATCATTTCAGTTTAATCATACTAATTCTATGTAATATGTTGTATGTACAATTGGGTATTTCTATTTTGTTTTCACATCAAAAATTAATATAATAATATTGTAGTACCTATATAAATATAATATATATAATACATTAAAAACCATAAGGTACTTTTGTTGGTCACAGGAGTCACACTTGTCCCTAATGCCCCCTGGATTTGCCCTTGCACACGATAAGTATTTTAGTATTTAATATTTATATTAGATTAGTTCGGAGAACACGTGCCAGAAATAACTATAAGTGGTTATATGAATCGTAAAAAGCTACACCACACACAATATAAGAAATTACAAACACCGAACTTACGGTTGTATTCTAGAATTTACATTGACCCATATCTATAATAAGTCAATTCAGTACACTTAAAACAGTTAAGATCACATCAGGTTTTGAAAAGATTATTCTCGAGGGTGAAAATAGGAGTGACTATAATACATTTTATAACATAGATATCAAAGCCCAAAAACAGACAAATTTTACTATTGCAAATCATATAAGTTCTATAGAAATTTGTTTCACAGTAATATGAGTTTAAGGCGATCATTTTTATTTTGCATTTTTGAATATTTAATTTCTTTTTCTTTATAAATGTATATTTTGTTATATTTGTGTTTTATGTACATATTTCACATATTATACAATATTTATTATGGATATTTTTAAAAATAGTAAAATATTTTTAAAAACGTTAACATTTGAGTAAAATTTTAAGAATTATTCAATCATAAATATAATATAAATATAATATGTATTTATAATTGAATTTTTTTGTTTTTTTCTGAAGTTAAACTTAAAGAAGAAATTAAAATAATAATTATTAGTAATTAATTAACTTTGAAATTTTGGTCTTCAATGAACAATAAAATATTTTAAGAGAACATTTTAACATTTTTAAGAATATATTTCATAATTTATAAGGGCATAAATGCATGCATATTTTAAGGTTTTTAGGAGCATGAAGTTCCTAGCCCTCATTTTGACTTTATGCTGGAGAAAAACATGCATAATGCATATGAAACGACACGTACAGTACGCGTGACTGTGAAAATAGCCTTAGACAAGAATATGACCAATCACATATAAGAACAGTTGGAACGAAATATATAGGTACTATTATATTAATTATATTATATCTATTATTATTATTATAATCAATTATTTTTAAATTATACATGGGTTTTATTATCGACAGAATTCACAGAAATACATTAATATTGTTTGGTAGTTCGATTTATGACGCGTCACCCGTATATACCAATTGTAAAATTCATAAAAAAAATAAATAACCTAAAATATTGTTTTCGAAAGTGTAAGAACTGATTTTTAAAATTTACGATGTAACTAATTGTACTAATTAATACACAATATGAACTGATATTGCGGGGGTCTCACATTTGTTTAATATTGTGGGAACCCTGGGGTTTGGGTCCCATGGGCCCTTTCTAGATCCGGCACTGTATATACAGATATCGTATAATATGAAGGCCGCTAGGGTGTACCCATCACTAAATAAATAAATTTGTATAGATTTTTTCAATGGGTGAGTTTATATTATTATCTTATATAAAAATAATATTACTATGTGTACATAGGTAGGTATGTGTGAAGAGGACGTGATTTAATGGGTTGGGGAGGGGCGATTTGAAATATATTTATATACCGATTGAAGATACCAACTATATACAGCATGTATGTGGAATCACTTTGAGTAATCATGAACTGTAAGTAGAGCCGTAGATTCCGCGTAGGTGAATTTAACAATCGAAGATTCAATGACGATGAATCGTGTGAATAGGACGAAATCTATTTTGTCGTCCTACGTAGACATGCGTTACGCACGATGACATGATATTTTTATATTTTATATTATTGAGTGACGAGTACCTACTGGTTACCAAGGTTCCTGTTAGATTCTCCAACAGAGACATACATACACATAGGCACGGATTGGGCCAGTGGATAATAGGTAATCAGAAGTTCTTTCGATAGGCCACCCGGCTACGTTCTGTGTATGTACCTTTTTTTTAGAAATAAGGATTATAGTATTTATATATAACACAGACAATGGAACAACTACTATATGATTCCCTCTAATAGGAACCACTTGTGATAAAAATGACTTATACCTGGCAAATGACAAAGTGACTTTTTGGATAACCGAGATCTGAATGACACGAAAGAAGAAGTAATTATCTATTATTATTAAGATAAATAGGCGTATAGTAATCATAATTCATATTATTCGCACCGTGAATACTTTCCAAGTTGTTTTATCAGGAACCACTGAAGCTTTAACTGCTTTAAGTATGAAAATTGTTTAGTACCTTCGTTTTAGGATTTAGAGTAATTAACTACTACAGCGTATCTTCATTAATAACAACTTTCAACCTGGTGTTATTTGCATTCATATTACTGTCTAGTGTCTACTAGTAAATATCAAGCCCCGGAGTAATGAAAGCTTATCATCAATAGAGTAACAAGTAGCTTAAAAACATTAACTAAAGAATTCATTATATATCAATTCATGAATTTATTATAATGTATAAATAAATTAATATATCAAGACATTTACCGGAGTCCCTTAATTTTTTCGAATACAATTTTTTTTCATAATGGGCCAGCATAATATGAACAGATAATATAACAGATTTCCCGGGCCGAATTTATATCGCAATCCCTCCCTGCACACACTCACACACACACACACACACACACACACACACACACACACACACACACACACACACACACACACACACACATACACATACATATATGCTGATGACCTAGTTCAACACTGCGGCTACTCGGAAAAAGATTTATTCGAAAAAGAATAATATAAGGAAATTTTTTTTTTCTTTTTTATTTTCTTTGCAATGAATCAAACGTCATAAGTCATAACCGAACTATCGGAATAGTCTCCTGAAGACGAATAACAATTAAGTACGGCCGAAGTTTTATCGCCTTATGTTTTCCCAAACCCATATATGCTGGTATTTGCCACTTCTATCTGAGAGTATACTCGGAACCGGGGCGTTGCGACGCGTCGAGCCACATAATATTGTTGTACGCATATAATAGGTACCTGTACTTGTATGTAAATATACACAGATATTATACGTATATAATAACGTTGTGAGAGCTAGCGGGCGGTGGGCTGCACGGGCCGCGCGGACGATGACGTGGCCGAAGACGAAAGGCGAGGGACGACGGCGGCGGCGGCTTCGGTGGTGCGAAGTGTTTACGCGCGGGCGGGGTGAAAGGGTCGAGCGGCGGGCGGTGACGGAGCTATGACGACCAATGACCACGAGGTGGCGGAGGGTGGTTATCGATCGTCGGCGGCGGCTTTCGCGCGACCGACTGGCGTGTCCCACGGGTCCGCGTCTACCTCTACCCGCACCTACGCGTACGTAATGCACGCGCGTCCCAGTCGCGCGTCGGTCGTTAGACGCCTGTCTCTGCACGCCGCCGTCTTCCCGGAACATATTATTATGCGGTAGTCAGCGGCCGTACAACCGCCGTCGTGTACCCATAACCGCTACCGCTGTCATCTATTTCGGTCCAATACGCTTGTATGGGTACAACAATATTATTATTATACGATATACCGCGCACGCTCGTCCTAGTAACAACCGCCGTCTAGTACGTGCCCACTGCTAGTCCATAACCGTGTATACGCATTCAAATATATATATACACACCTATAAAACGCAATAAAAGTACAAGGCACCTGCTGCTGTCGCTGTTAATGATGCCATATAAAGACGACGACGACGACGACGACGACGACTGCCGCGACAATTATTGAACAAACGGATCGGCAACAACAATCGTGCATTAGTTGTCGTCGGTACATACTACAGTACGTACGATTTTATAATAATAATATTATATTATGTAAAATGGATAGTTTCGCAACACGTCAACACGTGTCTACCTAACACCCGTCGCAGTCCCGTTGCCGTGTACAATATTGTTATTATCGTGTCTAAACACGTGCGCGAAAGACGCACGAAATAATTAACAAATAACAATATAATACTATCGTAATAACACTAATAACAATACTGCCGCCGCCGCCGGTACGTCAACGCCATGGCGGCGACACTGCGCGACGGCCGCCGCAGCCGCCGCGCCGGTGTCCCGATCTCCACGGTGCTTCGCCGCTCCGCTTGTTGTCACACCGCCGCACGACGGAAAAACGCTGCAGTCGTTACGCCGCCACCGCCGCCGCGCCGCCACCGCTTCTGCTGCTGCCACCTCCACCGCATTGTCCGACGCCCAGCCGCCGTGTTCTTCCGACAGCCGTCTCTGTTCGCCGCCCGGCCACAAGTAACGTATGAACTTATTAAACACCTCTGTCGCGCGCCAGTAGTTCTCAACAAGCAATCGCGAACAATCTCTTCTATGCTGCGTGGGTGGATGCCCGAAGAATTTATACAAGGGCGGCCCCTTGTATAAAGCACCTCCCGCCCCTCTCCCACCGTTATTCGGCACACCACAGCTGCTTGGCCCCTACCTGTTACGACGTGGGCCTTTCAGATTCGTTTACTTCTGTATTTCGATTTCTGCCAACTTCCTACCTAGGCACCTTTAAAAGCAGCATTTAGATCTTTGTGCCATTGTTTAATCCGATTTGACTTCAATCTGCTTTGATACAATGAAAAAGTGCCAAATTGGTTCTAGTAACATTCCAAATAAATGCAACCAATACTTAACTTCTTCGCTTCGATCGGAATAGATTTGTTCAAACAACACTTCGTGTTCCGATGTTATAACATTTACATGTAGGTAAGGTATATTTATATTAACTACAACACTTGTAACGTCTCTGAATTTGAGTCTATAAATTATGCTATTAATTCCAATTAAATTGGCAAATAATAAGGTATATTTAAATATACAGTCGTGTGTCGTGTCGGAGGATCACCTAATTACTTTCAGAAGATTTTCGTCCGGCGCGCTACTACTCCTAAGGCTATTCCGGTTTCGTCGATACGTCCGCGACCGTTGTCTCTGTTGTAGTGTTGTCCGTTGAACATTGTACTGCTTTTCAATTATGTAATATGCACTATTTTTATAAAATAAAATTAATGAGGAAAAAAGTCGACGACCCGAACTGCAATACTTTCCCGGACGACCAGCCACCAACTACTTAATATATATATATTTTGTGTGTCAACTGCCATTGTGACGACGATATGGCATTCTAAAATTACTGAACGGCTCATGATGGACCTAATTATTAACCTGGTCAATTAATAACATGTCTAGAAACCACCAATAATAACACCTCAAGACCTTCCCAAAATAATGCAGCGCGTAGGTTTTGCCCACGTCGGTAACCATTTGCGGAGCGGTTTGTTTTAGAGTCCATAAATCTTTATATCCGTATTCGTTAATTTTTTCCATACCACCTTCAATTATAACCCACAATTTTTTATTGCATTTAAATGTTTTTCTAGTCGATACTTGTAATTTTTCCGCCATGTTATCTTTATTATTTTTATCTGACAATTAATTTTACTCATTATAAATTTTTTTTAACTGTTTTTATACCATTGATTCATTTATATATTTATTTATTTTATTATTGTGAAAAAACCTATTAGTTCTACTGAACAGCTCACGAGTTTATGACTCTGATTGGCTAATAGGTCACCGGACGGGTACCAAAATAAGGCATTACCGGCCCAAATGATTACACACTATGTAATAGTTGGCGAAAAAAAATTATATTTATAACGATTGGAGCATTGGATTATTTCAGCGATCGCCCATGTTTTGGACTGCACGGACCACTGCATTTTACGTTGAGTTCACCTGAGTCCTAGCTCCTGAAACACATATTTGACATTTTATATTATACACGTTACATGAGCAAGGACTTAGGTGCTTATAAAAAATGTTTCTGAGGATCAGCAAGAATTTATCGTGGACCAGTTACGACCGCAGACCTATATTATTTTTATTAAATTTCAATTTTCGTTAATATTGTTAATAGGTACATATATCGTGTGTTTTTAGAATAAAGCAATAATTTTAGATACACATTATAACAACATATTTGATGTTTTGAATTTTGATCGCTACTTTAAAAATCGATTAGTAATATTTGTTAATTGATTAAAATAGTTTATGAATTCAAAGTATCGTTGTATAGGAGAGTAAAATGTTTATTGAAATATTTATTTTATCAACTATGAGATAAAGTGACTATTCACTTTACTATTGTGATTTTGTTTATACATTTTTCCAGATTAATTTCAAGATGTTAAAAAGATCAATTTTTTTTTTAAAAAATTTGGTTTTATTTTGATACCTAAATTACAATAATATACTTAATGCATTTATAAAATAAGTAATATTAACACGACAGTTGGAATGAAATTTTTACACATGAGTAGGGAATTACACATTTGTATTCTTAATTTGGTATTATTAAATGCTTATAATATCTAAATTGTATGCTATCAAGTTGTAGATCAAGTTCTATGTAGCATATCTCTCCATATCAGAAATATTAAACATTTGATTCTTATAGGTAATTCCATAAAATAAACAAATGTGACAATATTGAATACATTTAGTTGTATGTACTAATATATACATTTTAACGCAATTAGATCAGTCTAGGACTTTTTAAAAACATGTTATGTAAATATTTTTAGAAAAAATAATTTTATAAAAATTTTGGACAATGTTATGAAAATAAAATTGAAAAAAACGTTTTCAGTTTTTATTATATGACTATTTGAATTTGTAAAAATCGTTTGTAATTTATAATTTATACTTCCATTCTCTGATTTATTATTATTTAATATATCTTATTAAATAAAAAAATAATAATAATTTGAAGCTTTGAAAAATAAATGTAATTATATTGAATATTGTTCGAAGAACTTATAGGTAATTATGTTTTTACATTTTTAAATGACATAGCCCATAGGCAAAAAGTCATCGAATATTTCAAGTTACTTAGTATAGTATATTTTCGGGGTAGACAGATTTTTAATTTGGATTCGTGGAGCCAGTGCTCGGTAAAAGCCCCACTTATAAGCAATTCTACATTTTCAATAATAATAATAATTCAATAATTGATTAGTTCGAAATTGCTAAAATTACTGTGATGGTCATCTAATCAATCAAACACTGAAAGATAAAAAATTCCCAGAATAGAAAAATTTATTCATTGTATTATTATTGTATTATTGAATATTTAAAAATAAAATTGTATTTTTATTTTTCATATAAGTGCATAATGTGTTTATATTTATTTTACCACTTTAAAATTACTCCATATTATAGTATGATATATTGTTAATTTGAAATAGTTGTTATGAATGTAATGTTAATATGATTGTAATTTGTAGTTAAGTCTAAAGTAGTTGTAGTAAAGTTAATTTTTATCAACAAAAAATTCATTCTCTTTGTTTTCTAATAGTAATAATTTTTTATTTTATTCTTGATATGTTTTAACATTGAAACTATTATCTTTTTAGTATTTTACTATCTTCTCAAGCATAAAAATTACTATTATAACTATAAATTTAGAATTATTTTAGTCTTTTAACAATTCCTAATTATGTATATTTCATATCCTTGGAATAGGTTTTTATTGTAACAAAATTTATTTAATTTTTACAGAAATCAAGATGTTAATCTAACAATTATTAGTAATCAACAATGACAAAATATTTAAAATATTTTCGTTTTTAATTTAAGAAAGGCAAAGTTAATACAGGTAATTCATAGAAAAATACCTAAAATAAATGTATTTTTATTTTTGTTAGTAATATTTGTTAATAGATTATTTTTATTTTAACTGTAGAATGTCTGAGAGCGAAAGAAAAAAGAGATCACAATGTATAGACGTCTGGGAAGAAGCCGGTTCGGAATTCTACCAAGAAAGCTATCCAGGTATGGAAGCAGATTTAGAAGCATTTCAAAAAAATCCAAACAAGCTTTCAACTTTATTACCTAGTAATAAAACTAGAACAGGTAAGGAATATTATTATAATTTATGTGAGTTAATTATGTGTATGATATATACAAGCTATAAATGTCTATACAATCATAAACTTATTAAAATCATTATTAAAAGTTTAAATTTAAATCAGATTTTTCTATATTTTTAAAGTACAAACATACATATTTTGTTTTATTCAGCTCGGAAGAAAATCAATAATGGGACTATGTGTTATCAAGCAACAGCTACCCTCAAACCGGTGGAATACGGAACATTATGTCAAAATACTATGGGTTGTAATAATGAAATTCAAATATCTCTTATGCCTGATTTGTCTGGTAATATAATTGTACAATTATTTTAAATATCAAGTATCAATTGATTCATTATTATTAAAATCTCTAGAAAATTTATCTAACGAAGAACTTGTGTGGGAAGAAATTATGAAAATTAAAACAATGCCAATTAGTATGGCCCACAAAAAAGAATTAAAAGCAAAACTAAAAGTAAGTTTTATGTTACAAATATTGAAAAACTAGAGTTTTACCTGTTGGGGTGAATGAATTCATAGTTAATCGTCTTAAAACTGAAATAAAATATTTCTCATTGTTAATTGTTAATTTTCTTGGAAAAAATAATTAATTTTTTATTTTAAATCACTAAGTATTTATCGGTTATGATTATGATAATTATTATGAATAATTAATATTTATGAAAATTGTGGGTACCTGTTTATAAGTATTTTGATCTCTATAGAGTATAATATACTGTTAGGCTATAGTCATGATTTAAAAAATCGTTGTTTATAAATTATTGCATATAAAAGACAAAATACAAATATCAAATAATGATATGTAGGTAATAAAATTTTAAATTGTACCCGAATGATGGATTACTTATTAATCTAAAAAGAATGTTTTATTAATTTTAAAGAGTGTTGATTATTTTTATATACTCGACTCTATATATTCATTATTTTTATGCTTATTAACAATTTCAAGTAAACATTTTAATTTAAGCTCAAATTAATAGCTTTTATTTTAAATTTTCTTGTAGATTTCATATAAATATGTTCACAGAAATCATGATATTTTGTTTTTACATCAATAAGGTTATGTTTATGGTTGCTATAATTGGTTTAAATTTAAATTGTTTAGAATATTTAAGTTGTACTTAAAATAATAGTTAGTTTTTACAGACATTCAAAATAGGTTTCAATTTAATCTTGAATATTGGGGTAAAACTTATTTAATAATAGTATCTTAATATTTTATTAAATTAAAATGTTGATATCTTTAAGAAGAAGAATTGTGACTACGACTGATTTTAATTAGTTGTAAACTTTTTAGTCTACAAAAATTAAATTTATAAAATCATAATTAATACCGATTTAGAAATGTAATACTAATCATTTTTATTTTTGTAAAATATTTAAGGACAAAATTTATGTAAATATTTTGTATTATCTAATTTTGAATTAAGTATATTGTTGATATTTCTTTTATGTTAAAATTTTGTTTATTTTTAGAGCGCAGATGCTTTCAGACTACAAGGTTTCCAACAGCTCCAATGGCAAAAACGGAAGATTTGTATTTACCTGAAAACGAAATGGTTGGAGTTTTATAATAAATTCCACTTGTGGAATTCGAGTTTGAAAAAAATCGAAGGCCATTGTGGCGTTGGTGTAATGGAATTCTTTAATTTCATCAAATTATTGATTTTTTTAAACGCTTTCACTTTGGTTGTGGTTTTAATATTATTGGTGTTTCCTTCGGTTTATTGGGTAGAATTCAAGGAAAATAGCACGTCGGACATGTGGAACGAATGCGGGTCAAGCAACGAGAGCGCATCAATCGAATGCTGTAGCGCCATTTACGAGAACGCAACCAGGATAGCCAGGCCCCGGGTGACTATCCATTACGTGATGGATGTCATTCAAGGGACGGGTTGGGTGGAGACCACGCCCATGTATTACAGCTACTATCCGAACCAGAATTTCGACGTTGGACAACTGTTCACGTATCGCATACCGATGGCGTACTTGGTGTCGACTATTAGCTATTTCGCGTTGTATTTTCTGATAATCGCGAGGAAGTCGATCAAAGGATTCAAGCAGAGAATGGTCGAGACCCAGGTGCAGTACTACTTGTACTCCAACAGCGTGTTCATCGGATGGGACTACTGCATTAACAACAAGATATCGGCGGTGCTGAAGCAGAAGGCCGTGTACAACGAGCTGCGGTCGTTCCTGGCGGCGGACCGGCCGAAAGCTGACGCCGCCGTCGGCTGTATGGGCCGCGGCAAGCACGCGCACGTGGCGACCGTCCGGCTGCTGATCTCGGCGCTGGTCACCGCGCTCATCGGGTCCGCGTGCTTCTCCGTCTACCTGACGTTCTACTACTCGATCAAGCTGCTCCAGGGCGAGCAGACGTTCGTGTGGGCGTTCCTGCTGGAGTTCGCCACGCCCGTGGCCGTCACGTTCTACAACGTGGTGCTGCCGATTGTGTTCGACGTGCTGCTCAAGTTCGAGCACCGGCCCATGTACCAGGAGACGCGGCTGTGCGTGTCACGGATAATCTGTGTGCGCGCCTCGCTGCTGGCCGTGCTGCTGGGCTCCGCGTACCGGCTGATCAACTGCGTTCGCGAGAAGTCGCAGTGCGCCAGCGCGCTGTGCAGCTCACCGCTGTGCTGGGAAACGTACGCGGGCAAGATCATGTACAAGCTGCTGATCGTCGACGTGGCGTGCAAGATCGGCATCACCGTGCTGATCAGTTGCCCGCGCAGCATACTGGTCCGGCACTTCAAGAGCAACCTGTTCCAGGCCATGTGCAAACAGGAGCTGAACCTCGCCAAGCACGTGCTGGACGTGGTCTACGTGCAGGTGATCGTATGGCTGGGCAGCTTCTACGCGACGTTGCTGCCCGCCCTGGGCCTTGTGTCGCTGATCGTCATGTTCTATATCAAGCGGTTCTCGTGCATCGTCAACTACAGCCTCGCGCACAAGGTGCACAGCCCGTCCCGTACGCACACCATGATCATGTCCATGCTGCTGGTGGCATACGGGCTCTGTTACGCTGCGTGGCTGGTCGCCATGTCCAAGATCACGCCGTCCCGGTCGTGCGGCCCGTTCAAGGGGCTGCCGTCCGTGTGGACGGTGCTGGCCGACACGGTGCGGGCCGTGCCGCCGTGGACGGTGGCCGGCTATGAGATACTGACCAGCATCAACTTCACCGCACCACTGATCGTCACCCTGCTGTGCGTGGTCTACTACTATCGTGTGGTGATGGGCTCCAACCAGAAGATGATCGCGGTGTTGCGCAAGCAGCTTGTGCTCGAAGGCCACGACAAACAGTTCCTGTTGAACCGGCTAAGCGCGTTCATCAAGCAGCAAGACAAGCGCCGTAAAGCCGCGGACAACAATGGTGACATCGATGTGGTGTTGATATCTTGATTCGTCCGACGGGCTGCCGACCGCAGCTGCAGTTGTTACAATATTATCATTATTATGCCGGCCGAAACGGACGACGACGTCTGTCTCAGAGAAGTTGCAGTTCCGGGTCGGTCGTTTCTAGAGTGGTTTTTGTTTTCAAGGTGCTCAATTACATATTACATAGAGGTTGTGATTGATTATATGTTGTACGACTGTCTTGTTCATACTGGCGTTCCAAATCCCTCCATCGAGTCGATGGATAAATCGTTTGTAAGAATCCGAGCTGAAAACATTAATAGTCTATAGTTTTTACGTACCCACCTATGTAATATTATAAAATAATATTATTATCATCGCCGTATTGTTACTCCGGAATTAAAACATGGAGTCACCGAAGTTTCACGTTCCCATTCATATACTATCTTGCTGTTTCATGTAAAAAAGTTTCATTTTTTAAAAAAATTATTGATATTTAAATGACTTCTATATCGTTATAGGTATTTACTATTTTGACATAGTATTATTGACTACTTTCACCGTATATTGTAATCAAATCTCATAATCATAATGTGTAAGATTGAATAAGTTTTGAAAATATTTCAGTTAATGAAACTGGAAACAAATATTTTCAGAATTGAAATTCCATAAAATATATTATGAAATGTGAAGCTGTGTAATATGTTTTATTATTAGTACATGTACAACATTGTATAAAGTTGAAACGAAATAGTTAATACATTTTTGTGATTACTGCAACGAAAACTTACTTTATATTAAACCAAAAATTATAAAATATAAATTGTATTTTTAATAATATTGATGTTAAGGTATTTAATATGATGTTTTATTTTATACAATTTCTGGGTGATATTTTTTGGATTGTCTTCCTTGGAATTTATTTTGGTTTTGTGTTCAGTTTTAATATTTTTGTCATGAGTATTTTTTTTACTATATGATTTTTATAAATAATTATTAACATATATTTAATAAAATATATACAAACTACACGAGTATAATATATAGTACTATATAATATGTATATCAATATATATGGTTTTATCAAGCCTACGTACCTATACGAATGAAAAAATAGCATCAGATTTAAATAAATATTATTTGTTTCAGATGTATTAATTTCTCATAACATTATACAGTATGTACGATCACTATTTATGAATATTATACAATAAATATAGCTCTTTTAGCTAAATTACAAAAATATTTAATTTGTACCTATTTTTAGTTATTTAATTATTCTGTAAACATTGAATAACAAATCCCATAGCCTTATTTTATAGTTATTAATATATCTATATAAAAGTTAAATTGGCCTGAAAAATAGGTAATATAATTGATTCAAATAATTTTTAATAATGATTTATACATTGTTATTATAATAGCTCAAAGTTCAATTTATTATAGTAGTTAAACTACTATAATAACTGAGTTTAAACATTTCGAACATTCAAATATTGTTTTTGTAAAATAATAACATAGGCTTAGAAGTTGAAGGAGTTGCATATTGTTCTATATGCTTTTAGTATTTAGCTTAACAAATACTGAAAATTCCACGTATATTTCTTTAACTTTTTGTTCAGTTCAATATCAAATGTCAAACCCAACCAATTTTCCGTTATACTTTAAGTATTATCCATTTATTTTTCCACGTTTTACATTTGTTTTTGTGCATATTGATGATAAAATTACGAGTAGATGCTTAAATTTTTTTTTTAGGAGAAAATTTCGAATAATTTTTAATCATATTTATAAAAATATGATATATATTAAACATTTTATAATGTAGGTTAATATTTTACAATATTTTCAGGTATATTTTATCTTTTCCGTTACTAAACGAATCTACATGGTATTATTAATATTATCAGTGAATAAAATCTTCAAATTTCTGTCTTGCATAATGAGTTATTATAAAAGGAAAGACTCAAATATTTTAATTTTTGTTTGTTAAAATTACAGCTTATTGAAATTAAAATATTTTTATACTACTATTACTATTATTTGTAAAATATTTTATTTTTATGTATCTATACCTACATAAAGTCAGAACTAAAAATAAATGTTAAATAAGGAAACAAAAGTATTAAAAATGTTGATTTATGTTTCATTAAAATTTGTATTAATACTCATATATTCATATAATTCATGGCTAATAATTATTACTTTTTATTTTAACTTTTTAATAAATAAATAATTTTTTTTAATATTATTGCAATATATAATTACCTCTAAATTTATGTTATTGTTTTATATGCATATACCGTATAAACCAACCTGTACTAGTTATACAAAATTTTCCATAATATATAATCATCTGCATTCTGCATCCACCTTTTTTCTTTTGTTTTTCTTTTTGCGTCACACGTCCCCATGCTGTTGAAGGGTATGTACCACGTAGAAACGGAATCATGTACTATGCGAGTATGGCATAACACATTGATAAATTGTAAAGATTGTATTAATCTTATAGTTATATTTTCTTATATAAGCCAATGAACCCGTTCGATATTCATATAATACGACACTTTGACTGGGATGGAAAAACAATATGTACATTTTCTGTTTTAACAAGAAATATAATATTATGTTTTTGCGGTTCGGTTGATAAAAATATAAACTGTTCTATATCATTTCTACGGCTTAGTACAGTGGCTGGCAATAGGCGGCTCGCAGGTCATGCCAAAAATATTTCGCTAGTTTTCCGCTTGCTATAGAAATATGGAATATAGATAGATATAATATATATAGATGGAATTGTTTTGATATATTTGGAAATTACCATAGCGTTCATTATTTTAATATGTCTTAAAATGTGTTTTTAATACAAAAATGAATACATTAATGATAAAATTATTTTTTAAGTTTTTTCTGGCCCTCGAAATTTTTTTTTTTAATTATCTGGACCACCATAGAGATTAATTGCCGCTCTCTGGGTTAATACCTATGCTTATATATATTACGGACAAAGTGGGAAATTCGGCCAATGTATATAATGCCCGAATATTGTATACAATGACCAGGCATTGTATATATTGTCCGAGGTATATTGGGCAATGTAAATTGTGAAGTATTTATACAAAATGATCTGCATAATATATTATGTTTTTACTGTAAATTATTAATATTACATTATTATATAAAATTAATAATCATCAAATGATAAATTACCAATTATATATTCAAAAAATTGTGAAGTACATTTATTCTAACAATTACATAATTAATAATCATTAAATGCTACGTATATTCTCTGTTTAAACACTAACTATTATACATAATTAATTAATTTTTATATCATTATTTTTATTTATACTAATTTATTTCAAATAATTTAAAATTTTCTTTTACTAATTATACTATTAATTTTCACATATACTACTTGAATGGCATTTTGATGTACATAGTCTATTTGCTGCTTTACACTTACATTTTCGTATTTTAAACTTTTGGTTCTGCCGTTCTGGCCACTTTTTTACAAATTTCGGTTACAATATGATTCACGAATTCCTTACCATATCGGGATATATAGTGCATTCACAAAATGTCATTAGTGTTTAACCAGAGGATAGACGTAACTATTTATACTTTATAAGGAAAAAATACATATTATAGTACGGCTCACGAAAAGTGAACGTTCAAGGTCGATGGGTGGAGTCTAAATATTGCTGGATCCAGGGGTTTTTCGTTATGTATAGTATGTACCACTAGCCGTATTATGAGCCATGATTCGTTTAGACGGAAACATATTTTGATAATCACTTGTTAAAAACGACCACTGAGATTGTTGATGTCAGCGCTCACTTTTCGTGAGTCGGACTCTAACATTAATATTTAATTTTCATTTAATGATTATTAACTTACTTTACAATTTACATTACATAAGTAAATTGTACATTAAAATTATTTGATAAAACATAATATATTATGCAGATTATTTTGTATAAATACTTCACAATTTACATTGCTTAATATACATTTTCCGAATTTTTTTTACTTTGCCCGTAAAATATATATTACATCGATGGGATCATCTAGAGTATATCCGATAAAAGTGTAAAGTATTATTTAGTCTAGTAACCAACCGAATATACAGTCAACTGATTCTGCGTTAAATACTTCCTTATTGTGTTTAATCGTTACCGATATTAATAAATTAATGGCGTTATTTTCGATCGAAAATAAGATTTGCAAAAGCGTTATTCATAAAGTAATGTAATGCGGTCACTATAAATAATAGGTATATAGAACTGTAGCTGTGACAACTTCGGTCACTCGGTAACAACGTTACTGTTGAATAAGTAATGTATGGTATACATTTTAATTCAACTTAGTACACTTGTAATTATGATTTATACATTTTGTGAAATGTTAAATTTGTGGTATTTTCATATTATTTATTAATAATTTAGTACAAATAAACTGTTAAAATACTCATAAAACGACGTTATTTATTAATTGTTTAAATAAGTTTCAAATGATCAGTTAAAAATAAATCTTGTGTCGATTCGAGGACGCGCTCGACAGTTTTAATATTTTCGAGTTACTTTATTTGATATTGTGTGCTATTCCACATTGGTATAATGTCATATCCAGAAAAAAGTGATACAGAATACAATGATGTTTCTTCGGATTATAAAGTTTGTAATTTTCTTTGTAATGTAAATGTATGGATATTCTGCTTATATAGTCAAATAAATTATATTGTAAGTACTTTTTATTCTGGAACCCACGAGATTTTAAATTTGTCACTAATGTCTACTTTGTGATCTATACGAACACTTCATTTAAGATAGGTTAACTAACTAAAGACTTTATACAATAATCAACCAAAAATGGAGATATTATTTCATACCAATTATAGAATTTTATAAATAGTAAATAGGAGTAGGTTCCTGCAGGAGGTGTAATATATATTATATATATTCAAAAGCTTCAACAACCAAAATTGTCCAGTTGATAAATAGACATTGAGAGCGTAGGTTATAAATATTTTTTCAACCGACAATTGTTAGTCAAATTAAGCAAATGATAGACAATTTGTTTTCATAGAAATAGTGCGAGATCAAGAATTATTAAATATTAACTCAAGTAACATAAGAAATTTCTCTTCGACCAACTTGTTTTTATTCCTTATTCCTGACGCATTGAAAGTATAGCTCGGATATGTTGTGAGTTGATGAACGATCTGTTATCATTGATTAACATTAATATGATTATCGTAATCCAATGCCACATTTATTATATTGCTACTAATACAGCTGATGACGCGCCTTGGGTTTGGTGTAATATCCAGGGGTGAGATTTTTAATTAATTAATAAGGCCTATCAATTGATTTTTAATGGATGGGTGGGTGATTTATGTGGCGCATGAGAATCTGTAACTTAAACTTAGTTGTAAGTACCTATACATACATAATTTATGATAGTAATTACATTCAGGCAAGTACATTCAAGTCGGGTATACTACATAAATACATTTTAGAAACATTATTCCTTCGCCCGTCTATAAAGCCCGGTGCAGATCACGACAATGATGATAGTTTTTAGTTGGATGGTGGCTATGTTAAATTGTGTTGGCATCGTAGGGACAAAAAAAAAAAACAGTTCACCGTGCCACTGATTAATTACGTATAATATGAGTTGATAATTTTATTTTACCGCGGCTCGTTGTACGCCAAGTGGTCCCCACGGGGTCCACCCGGTTTACAGCAGAATCGCATAATCGGTCCAATGCAGACCACCTCCGGGAGCCGTACACCGGAGACAAGTGAGCGCACGTCATCGATGAGCCTCGACGGCGACTTTCGGCCGGACGCGTTCCGCCATTACGAAGACGCCGAGGACGTGCGCAGGCTGGACCGGCTGACGACGACGCTGATTGACTTCACGGTGAACTGTTTGGCCAAACAGCCGAGCGACCTGATCGACTACGGGATCGAGTTCTTCGACGCGCTGAGAACAGCTCGAGTAGCGGGTGGCGTATGGGACGCGGACGACGGAACAGGGCAGGACAGCGGGGACGACGTGGACGTCATGCGGGCGGCGAGTTGCGGTCGCGTGGCCGCGTTCAGGCGACTGTTCGGTCCGGATGCGACGGGATGCGACGACAATGACGACGACGACGACGACGACGGCCAACAACATCAGACGGTCGAACGGTGCACTACCACCAAGTCGGACGAGCAGCGTCGGTCGCTGTTGGCCAACGTGTCGGGAGTGTCCGTGTTCGGTGCGCTGGACGCGGAGCTGATGAACATGGTGATCGACGCCATGTACGAGCGGCATGTGCGTGACGGTGACGTGGTCATCGGGCAGGATGGCGGTGGCGGTGCCCGGTTTTACGTGGTGGACGCAGGCACATTCGATGAGTGGATCGTGGACGCGGACCGCGGCCAACGTCATCTGGCCCGCACGTATGTGGCCGGGAACAGCTTCGGCGAGGTGGCGCTGTTGTACGACAGCCCGTCCGACGTGACCGTCACAGCCAGGTCGGAGGGTCTGCTGTGGACCTTGGACCGGCGCACGTTCAGGCGAGTCATGAGGTCGCACTCGTATCCCTCGAATAACATGCTCGGATGAAGTTATCAATAATTATTAACGTTCTCCAGGATTATTATTAATATTTTAATTTTGTCCACAATATAATATTATACGCCCGAATCGCATACCATTACAGGCGGTTTCACACATGTCCCTGCGGCTTATACATTGTTTGCTCATATGTACATATCGACGGTGGAAAATAAAAAGGGCGTAAGTGACATTTTATACATTTTACAGGAGAACCAAAAAACGTTTTTTTTTCTACTTTACTTTTATTTTGAAGCTGTTTAAAATAATTTCATGGAATTTTTGCGTGAAAAAATTTTTTAGATATTTTTATTCTGAATAAATTTGCATCATATAAAATAATGATTGTTATTTTTGTTTACCTAAAAAGTTAGGTTTTATACTTTTTTGGTGCTTACGCCAAACATTTATGGAGTATGGTGCTTACGCCATTTGGTGTTCACGCCTCATTTTTGTTATGAACTTGAAATTGGGTGATTACAACTAGCATAATATTTTCATTTACTCTGTTTATTTCAAAATTAACAATACAACATTTTACTTTAAATTTCAAAAACAAGAATACAACGAAATAAAACTGATAACCCATAATTAGATCAATATTATAAACATCTGTGGCAGTTACGCTTATTTTTAACTTTTTTTCGCAGTTACGCTGTTACTCCCGTTAGTAAATTGGCACATACGTCTTAATTTAATATTAATTTGATAGATGGCGCTTAAGCCTAAAAATATCGATTATTCTATTATCGATCATAACTTTGTCAATAATCAAGATATCAATAATTGGGTGGGCACAATCGATTTCGAATTTAATATGTCGTTAACGCCTTAATGCAAAAAACCGATTTTCGTCAAAAATGTCGCTTACGCCCTTTTTCCTTTCCACCGTTAAGCATTTCATTGCTTTACATTGTAAAGCACATGTGAACACAACACGCGCGATTTACGACTATGGCGTATGTCCCAATTCTATATGTTGTATTATACCTCGCGAAATATTATAGAATGATAATATTATTAGGTATATATCATTATAATATTAAGTCCCCGATATAGCGTCCATTTGTGCATCATGTGCACACTATGTACATTTGGGACACGAGCAACATTATATTATGGATAAATACCTATTTAAATTAAATAACTGTTTTTAAACCATTTTTTTTTTTTAGGCTTCAAATACAAATGTTTATTAGCCTACTGTGATTTATGTGTCTAGTGGTTGCATTAAGTTACAGATAATTTCATTTTAAACATTGACATTTATTTTATATAATAATGGTTGAGTGGCATCGTTGGTCCGTTGTCTTGTATATTCGTTGTGAGATCAGCTTTCTTGATAAAATTAGTTATGGATTTTTCTTGTCCTGGTCCGAGTGCGTCTTTGAGTGAGCTAGTGTTTATGTTTGCTTTTGTTATGGCATTATAGTAAGTTGGGAATTCTAGAAACAGGCGTCTAACAGTGAGTTCACAGTTACATGTTTCGCACTTGGGTTTGGGCTCCTTTTGCATTAGATAAGAATGCGTAATTCTGGTATGTCCGCGCGGTACGTACTCTGGTGGCGACCATGGTCTCTTCATGTCGTGTAAGCTTGACTACTGTGTCAGACCATTTTTTAGTTAAAGGTTTTATTTGTAAGAGTTTATTATTTTGATTGATTTGATTTTCCCATCGATTCTGCCATAGTGCTATTTCGTTTTGAGAGTGCGGATTACGTCATCGTATGTTACATGCGGGTGTAATTTGGAATCAGGAGAACTGGCCGATTTCGTCGCCAGTTCGTCAGTTGCCGGGGATGTCATTATGTGATGGAACCCACCTGAGTTTGATGGTTTTGTGTGTTGTGAAAATTTTGTTTTGAATGCTTCGGGCGAGGTTGCATTTTGTATGTGTGTTGGCTATTAAGGTGACTGCACTCATAGATACACTTAAGATAAGGACTTTATCGTGGTCGGAGGAAAGTGCAATTAATATAGCTTCAAGTATGACGAAAGTTTCTGCAGTGTATATACTTGAGAAAGGGGCTATTTTGTAAAGACTGTTATAATCCTTGTGGCAAAACCTGTTCCATTTGTTGTTTTGGAGGCGTCTGTATAGAGGTGATATTATTTTTTGAATTCAGAGTTTATTATTTCGTAGAAAGTATTGATGATTAGATTATGATGTGTATCATTTTTGTTGAATTGGATAAGGTCTGTATTGGCTTCTATGTGGTTCGTGTTCCTTGATAGAATTGTTGAGATCGTTTCTATAGGTTTTACGTTCCTGATGTTGAAAGATATCAAGGATGTCACGGAGCTTTATATAAAGAGGTTTCAGGAGGTAGTCGTGATAGGGGTTTGAGATTATCTTTATTATACCTGTTTGAAGGGTAGACATCTTTTTGGCTGCGTATTTTGTGATTAGGTATTTTTGTCTGATGACGAGTGGTAGGCAGTAAGCTTCGCACAGCAAACTGTCAACTGGGCTGGATTTGAAAGCTCCAATGGACATAGTTTTGAGTGTTTTTATGGTATTGTAGTTGGCATGGCTGTAAATGATTGATCCGTAGTCCAATGAAGATTGTATCAGGGAATTGTATAGAATTAAGAGTGTTTTGCGGTCTGAACCTCATTTAAAGTGGTTAACGGATTTAATAATATTTAATTTTTTGAATGTAGTTGCTTTCAATTTTTTTATATGTTCTTACCAGTTGAGTTTGTGATTAAATGTTAATCCCAGAAGGCGGAGGCTTTTTGTATTAGAGAGAGTATTTCCTTGCATTTTTATCTCAGGGACTTGGGTTTTCTTCTGTCGATTGAATAAAATGGATTGGCAATTTGCGGGGGAGAAAATGAATCCTATCTATGTGGACCATTTAATAATAATATCAATTGATTTTTGTCCGAGTGAGCAGGTAGTGTTGATGTTTGATCCTAAGAGATACAGGCTACAGTCCAGTGGCGTGGTAAAGGTATTATTTTGGAGCAATTGCTCCTTCAAAATTATTGGGAGGGGGGGTGGTCCTCTTGCCACAAAATACACAGTTAATCTCTTGCAAATTTTCGCGTATTTAACATATTTCATACGCATACGAATTTGGACTTTATTGGCTTATAAAAAAAGATAAGTGGGTGGGTGGGTAACTTGCATACATTTTTGCTCCTCATCAAAAATGAGTTCAACATGCCACTGCTACAGTCATCGGCGTATAGTATAGTTTTTACTGGTGATTGTATGTACTTGTTAATATCGTTGATGGCTGTAAGAAAAAGGGTTACACTTAATGAAGATCCTTGTGGCAGTCCATTTTCTGTTCTGAAGGTTAATGATAGAACATGTCAAATTTTTACCTCGAAGGTTCTGTCTGTTAAGAAGTTATTTATGAATTTGAGTATTTTTCCTTTGAAATTCAATTTTTTGGAGCGTCGAAAGGACCCTATGTATCCATACTGTATCATATGCTTTAGCGATGTCTAACGATACTATTAATAAATGGTTTTTTTTTTCGAATGCCTCACATGTTGGTGTGAATTGTTGTCAAAGGATTTAATGTTAATCGGTTTTTGCGGAAGCCGAATTGATATGGTGAAAGAAGGTTATGGGTTTCTAGATACCATGGGAGTCTGAAGTTAATCATGCTTGAAATTTTTGTAAAGCGGGTGCTTCTGTTTTTGATACTATTGTCTTGAAGGCTAGGGTTGATTTTTATAATGATATCTAATAATTCTTCTTTTGAAATATTATAATCGTTAATGTAGATTGTTGGAGGATCAAAGTGGCCCTCATTATTTTCAAGAATATGTTTAAATGTGTCATAGTCGATTTTAAAATTGTTTTGGTCGTTGAACAAATGATGTGTAGGTTCTAAACAAGTGTCGATATTTTCTAAAAAAAATTTTAAGGTTTTAGTTTTCTTATTTTTTTCCAATTGTTTTATTTTGGAAGGTTTCCCAATTTGAAGAAGCACACCTATCGTTTGTTTCTTGAGTTAGGCTAATTGGAGATGAAGGAGCAGATTGAGTATTAAACGAATCTGGTTGAGACCTTTTGGTGTCACATGGTTGTTCAAGTTCAAAATCTATTATGTCTGTGTTTGAAGTTGATTCCAGATTATAAAGTTCTGGTAGGATTGAGGTTGAGGTAGTAGCTGGAAGGTTGTTTTGAGGAGATGTTTTGGGAGTATTTGGAGGCTCTAGTAAAGGTGTTGAGGGTTCTGATGAAGGGTGGACTTCTGTAAGTGTTTGTTTGTATTTGGAATAGCATCCAGTTTTGGAGCTGTGTTTGGGATGGATATGGCATTGTTTTCCTTGGCAATTTTAATATCTGAAACATTTTGAGTTGTGCATTGGGGTACTATATGTCCTTGGGACTGGCATATGTAGCAGTTTAGGGAGTCGTCGGATAAAAAAACCTATAGTTAGTGTCCTCGTAATTGATAAGAATTGATGAAGGGATTTTAGTAAGGCAAAAGCTTAAAATATGTGAAAAATCTTCGACTTATATGCCAGCCTTTGGAAAAGTTATCGGGCTGCATAGGGATATATTTAGTTTGACAAGTTCATTTGCAATGTCTGGAGGTATATTAGGGTATACGTTGAACAAAATGATTCTTTTGATTGGATTGTATAATTTACGTAATTTGAAATTTTTTTCTTGTATTAAGATTGTTGGGTGATTTTCAATTAGATTATTTACTAATGCCTATTGCCTTACTCGATATGGATAAGCATGTACGTTCTTTGTATATGCGAGAAAAAAATAATATTGGAAGGTTGAACTAGTTTACCGATAGCGATTATGTAATCATCATGTGGCAAGCTTACGTTTATATCAATATTACTATAGCTTGGTCTTTCTTCGGTATTTAAGCTATTTGCAACAGTAGAAGCAAATTATTGTTAACTGTTATCTGGGTTGGTTGGGGTTTTCGGAGAATATTATCGATGGATAACCTTTGGTGAAGTAGATTGTAGTTGCGGTTTGGGTTCCATAATGGTTTCAGGTGGTATAGGTCTAGCGATGGTTTTTGGTGTTGATTGATTTAAATTTTTGAACATTGATAGTTTTTACTGGTTTGTAGATTGAAGGGCTTTTAAAAGCCGTTAGTTTTGAAGTTTGCATTTAGGTGGTGGGCCTTGCGCCCGCTGGGCTTATCGCGTATTAGCTAATAGTGTAATTAACGTGCATATTACCTGGGATACGGAGAGTGTAATGTATTGATATACTGCTATCGGAAGTTATTAAATGCGGTACTCGTGAGGCGTGATAAGGTACGTGTTGACTGCTTAACGACGAACGTCATTATTGTTAATGTTACGTTATGTTATTGATATAAAATAAAAATATATAAAAATGTATTTATGATATTGTCTATCGCTGGTTTACTGTTTTTGCATCGACAAACCCATCTAATCTGACTAATTTAGGAAAAAGGAAATGATCTTATATTTAAATACTTTGCATTTATTATTTTTGGGAAGCATAGAAAAATATTAAAAACTTCCTTTGTACACTAAAAAAGTATACGTATTTTTAATGGATATTTAATAATGTACTAGTAGGTATGTAAATATATCTATTATAACTATTAAGCATTTGATTTTTTTTTTCCAGTTGTTAAATCCTTTAGTTGTGAATGTTTCATCTGATTTATATCGCTTGAATCGAATTGATCTCATTGATACATAGTTGTATATTTCGTGTCGGTTCATATGCTGGTATAGGAAGATCTACAGCTTATAGGTGAACAGCAATAATTATTAATCTTTTGGACCTCGTTCACAAAAAAAATCAGAATTTTTTTTCTTGAATAATGGTACATTGATTTCAAGTTAAAATAAACCAATAGGTACAGCAGTATCAGATAAGAAACAGGGATTGGTGAATACACAGTTATATCTCACCTAATTTAAATAATATTATATATATATACATATTTCAATAAAAATATATAATTTTCAATAATTTTCGGTTTTCTTGTTTGAACACAGTGCTGAGGTTGTGTGTATTTACTATGTTTAAAGATTAAAAGGAAATTATTAGTTTAAAGACATTTAAAATAAATAAATAAATAAAATAGAAAAACAATTTTTATTTTGTACATGTAAAAAAATGTTACAGAAACATCGACTGTAAACAGTGCATAATATATAGGTACTTATATCAGCCTTCATGTGGGCAAATTAGTATCCAGTACAATTTAAACAGTACCACCGACAAGTGTTAAGACATTGAAAGGTTCCTAGTAGGAACAATTAATTATTATTACTTTATCGAATATTGGTTTTTCAAAAACAAAAAAAATCTATATATATGTAAATAAATAAATAAATAAATAAATAAATAAAAAATGACGTGGAAATATGAATTATTGAATAATTTTCCTAAAAAATTTTGTTAACTTAAAAAGAAAGAAAAGAACCAATGTACTTAGTGATTTACTACTATTTTTTGATCTGTAACTTACATACAGAAATGTAAGTTTGAGAGCAGATATGTATTTAATTGAAAAAAAGGGTATTAATGTAAATTAAAATTAAAGGAAAAATTACTAGTGAATCAATATTAATATTATATTAGCGTTTAAGTCTTTGGACAAATAACCAAGTGATTAATAATTTTTAGTAACTGCTAAGGTCATCTGTCCATAACGAATTAAACACATATCAAGACAGATTAACATTGACATCTTGTATAAGAAAACATCTCGACTTATACACCATTAGAATACAGTAAGTAACTATGTACAATTGGATCGAGCTAATTATAATAAACAAGATATTTTATTAAAATAATATAATATGATTTTAATAGACCACCACAAAATAAATGATGAAAACACTGTAAAAAAAAAAATAAAAAAAAAAAAAAGAATCCCCAATAATATTAAGTAAATATATTATTATTTTTTTTTTTTAATATAAGTACCTTTGAGGTCGATTTAAAAATGTTTTATAACGTTAATTGTGATGTTTAATATTTTCCACGTTACCTTTTATTACATAATTATACAACATACATAATTCAGTGCATAGTATGCACACAAATATACGTGTATATATAAATACACATATATTTATACATACATACATACATAACATATATAATGTAGATAAAAACCTTAAAATCCTGTAATTAAACCTACAAAGTAATATTACTGAAGTACATTTCGTTCATCTAATTTATATATTATATAAACTGATTTTGTTCAGGTCATGTATATAATACTCATTCACACACATCCATTAAAGGATCGACGATCCAGAATATGGTTTATGTACATTAAAAAATTGTAATAATTATAATAATACAAAAAAAAAAAAAAAAACAATAGTACTAAAAACTAGATAAGTTTTTTTTTACCTATTATATTATTTGTTTTATGTATACACATATTTATATATCATTATTTAACATATATACAAAACATAGTTACACATAAAATACATCAGACACATTTGGTCTGTACAGAAACAATGGTGACTGAGGAAATATGATCACATGACCAAAAATTAAGTTATTAACAAATACCAGTTAAATTATATACATTTACATAATATTGTGTGTATAAACAATACTTAGCTGCTTTATTAAGACAAAAAAAAAAAAATAAATAAAAATAAAAATAAGAGGTAAAAATTACCTTGAAACAGAATACTGGTTCATAGTTAAAATTAATAACTTTACGGAAAAAAATGTATACGAATAATTATTTGCCAGGGAGAAAACAGAAAGTTTACACTTGGTAAAATATCAGTATTCTTCAAAGATGCATATACATCTACAGAGTGTAAGTTCTCTAAAATGAAAATACACTATCACAGTTGTATAAAAAAAAAAAATCACTAAACAAATTTTTTCAAAAAATCAATAAAAAATTTGGGAATCAATATTTTTTAAAAATAGACTCATTAAAAATAATTATTAATTATGACGATAATTGAACTTTGTTTTTTTTTTTTTAATTTTAGAGAGCGATTAAAGATATACAACATCACGGTTACCTCATATTTTTCTTGTAAAGCAAAGTTGAATTATTTATAATATTATCAATGAATTAATTTAAATCGAGAATATATCAAATATGTCATTTGAGCTTTAAGTTTGAAAAAAATTAAAGAACTAAACAAATATATTATTTTTAAAAACTTAAACGTCAATCAAATTATAAATAAAATAAAAAAAACAAATCTTAAAAATACTATTTAAAAAAAAAATAATACTTTTAAGAACAAAGTTCTAATTTAGCCAAACAATCAATAATACCAATTAAGAGCATCAAATACTAGGAATGGTTGATAACCTCATTAGCTCGTAATGGTGATCATATAATATAATTAATTATTCTGGAGGAGGTGATGGCGAATGGGACTTGGTTCTTGCAGCTGCAGCAGCAGCAGCTCTACCAGCATTGCTACGCAAATTTTTACGCTCCACATTCTCATCGACAGAAGTTTTTTTTGTTCGACATCTTTTACGGTTTTTACCACCATTTTTATCATCATTTTCATCAACCATTTCAGGTTTAGGTTTTGTCATATCAACGCTTTCTGCATCAGATCTATCTAATACTTGTGAATCACTTTCCATCTCTATATTTGTAGGCAGAGGATTATCTATTTTTTTGTGTTTTTCTCTATGTTTCTCAGGAGATTTAGCTTTAATTGAACCAGATAAATCTATGCCAGACTCCGATGTATTCTCTCTATTAGTAGTAGGCTGCACTTTCGATATAGTAGGAGGTATAGGTATTGTAATAGGAGAAATCATGTCTTTGGCACGTTTACTAGGTCTTTCAATAGATGTATTATGTTCAACTGGCCTCTTCAAACTTTTCTCAATCATTTCCATTGTAGGAAAACTAAATTTTTTATCATCTGGTAATGATCTAGCAAATAATTCAGGCGATGCTTTACTTAAATTTTCAAGGGCCTCTCTCATTTCTTGCTCTCGTGTTTTCTTTGAGTCACCACTACCACCTGCCAAAGCTCCTGCTGCCAACATATTAAATGGTGGAATACTTGACATGAGGGAACGCAAACTGTCAACATCTCTTGAATTTCGGCTTTTTGATAAATCTGGTGGAGGTAAATTTCGACCAGCTCGTGTTAAATTTTCAAGAAGATCTGTGGAACTTTGACTAGGTGATGGAAGATGATGTGTGCTAGTTCTTGGTTGACGTTGGCTAGATGATGTTACAGTACTAACATTAGAATTTTGACCACGACTACTTGATGACTTATGACGAGGGAGAGAATTTTGAGACGTGTTGGGCGAAGAAACATTTAAACTGCCATTTAATAGTGAAAGACTATCATATGCTGACGATATAGCTCCAGGTTGTAATGAAAATGGATTTAATCCACCTAAACCCAAAGGTGTGTATAATAAGCTAGGATTCGGGAAAAAGAACGGTAATGAACCCGACAAACTCGAAGGTACATTGGTTGATGAAGATGGAGTATTCTTTGAATTGGATTCTGATTTTCTGGATTTAGATGATTTTGAATTCAATTGAGGATTTTGTATTGAATGAGAATTGTCATTCATACTTGATGGATCAATACCAGCAAGTCCAGGAAGACCTAGGCCGGCGAGGTTGGCAAACAAAGAATTGGTTAAATTCATATTACTCAATCCACCCATACCTCCTAATGCACCAATATTAGGCAGTCCGCTAAAAGGCATAAGCAATGGATTATTCTTTGGGTCAAAATTTCCCATAGATAGACTTGATAACAAAGTTGATGGATTCAATCCACCAAGTCCTGCAGATGCTAATGATGGGAAGGGCAGATTTGGGGCCATTGATGTTGATGGTTGATTAGCTGACAAAGATTGGCCTGAGATAGCACTTTCTCCAGTTTGCATAGGTGGTCGACCAGGGCCTTTTTTGCGTTCTGTTTGAGGCAAGCGTTTTTGTAGATCATGAGTTAGATTTCCACGTTCTTTAACTAAGTCGGCCCACTTAGGATCTACATCATAAGCTGGATTTTCAAGTAACCACTGTCCAATTCTTTTTAATTGAGGAGCTTTTGTGCCAGTTAACTATAAAATAATGATGACTCTTATTAAAATACATTTGAAAATAAAAGATCCCAAATTAATTTAAGTTTAATTTTAAAATTGTACCTTCTTTCCAGTAGTCCTGTTAATGACTGATACATTTTCGTCACCAGTTAACTTTTTCCAATCTAATAACGTTGGATCTACTCTTGGTCGCCTTCTTCTTGGAGCTGATAAAAAGTCAGCAGACATTGGTTGGTCAGTCATCAGTGCATTTTGTTCAGCTAACCACTTGTTAACCTATAATACATATGGGTTACTATTTACTTCAAATAATTAAATTGAAATTAGAATTACTTTAGCTTCTTGGGAAAATGATGAAGCACTTAGTTTTCCTGAATAGTCAGCAGTACTCTTTGCCATACTATCCATCATAGCTTCATACATTTTACGTTGTGTTTGAGCGACAGCAGACGCACTTGATGTCTGGGACATTTTCAATACCTAAGAAATTAAAAAAGTTTAGAAAAATACAAAAATTAACTTATTTTTAAGTATTATTACTTGTTGTTGTTGAGCAAGCTGTTGTTGTAAAGTTGTATGTTGTTTAAGTAAATTAGATTGTTGTTCATGTACTTGTGAAGATAAAAATGCAGCGAGTGGATCTAATTTACTGGATTGTCTATGAGCTACTCCAATTTGCTGGGATAAATTTTGTTGTGATTTATTTGATGGTGTAGGATAATTATGGACTGTAGAAGTTGATGCCAAGTTATGCTTTTTCTGATCCGTTGAAGGTGATGACTGCTGTTCTTTGGCAGCAGAGAGACCAAATACAATTTCATCAAGTTTACGGCGTTTCATTTCTTTTCCAACAGCTGGTTCATCAGATGGCTATACAATAAATTCAAGTGTTTAGTAAACAAACATAATATAGTTATACAGATAATTGATTCCTTACACGAGGTGTGCGTACACAATTTTTCTTTTGCATTAGTTTGTTTAACATGTCATCTAATTTGCTTTTTGGCGGTGTAGATGAAGTTTGTTGAGTTTGATTTGTATTTTGGGTAGGTTTATTTTTAAATGGCATTGAAAAATCTTGGACCTCATTAACAGATGTAGATGATGTTCTAGGTCCAGAACTTAGATCCATGCAGGATGTCTGTGTACCGCCACTTTAATTGTAAAAGAAAAATATACATATTATAAATAAACTATCACACAAAATTTAATTTAAGATATGAAGCGATAAACTAATTATTGTTAAAGCTAACGATAATAAAGTAGTCTTGGGATTAAATAGAGAATTTATTAAATAATTGGTTAAAATACATACCCAGAAGATAAATCCATAGGTCCAGTAGATTGTGTTGTAGCAGCTACAGTAGTTGGTGTTTTAGGACTGTTTAAAACTTTAAGATCATAAGCCATATTTATTAATCTTGATGATGTATTATGAGACTGCTGGTGAGCAGGTGGTGGTTGAATAAGTTGTGGTGTGACTGGAGTTGAACGCCTTTAGATTAAAATATAAATTATAAGAAACTACATTTGTATAAAATTAATATAAATTAAAACCTTACCTTGAGTCTTCAGAAAGGGATTCATCAGTTTGTTCCCATAATGGAGCAGGAGAGTGTTTAATAGGATGAGCTGGGATAGAATTAGTGTTCAATAATGCATGTAACTTTGCTGTAATAAGAATTCAAACAAATATTAATTACATGAAATAATGTTAAATTATTTGTTAATATTTAAATTTACCTCTTTCTGTCTCAACATCAATAGCAATATGACGCTTACGTTTTAAATTGGGATTTGAATGAGCCATTATATTGTTGGATTTCAAATTTGAATGTTCATTATGAATATCAGATAAAGTTATATGATCGTGAGATACTCCAATATCTCTTTTAGAAACAGTTATTTCAGTTTCTTCTAATCCCATTCCACACATACTTGAATTTTGGGAATAGGCAGAAAACTTCTTACTAACAGGCCATTCTCCTGTTTCAACACATTCTACTATGTGTTGTAAACGGACAACAAGAGCATGTTCCTAGAAGAAAAAAAATACTTCATATAACAATATGTTAAGGCAATTAAAAATAAGAATAAATGTAAAATGGTTTAAAATTTAACCTTTGGCCATTTAATAGGGTTCTGGTAGCTTGTAGCTAAAAGATGAGCAATTGTTTGATCGATTTGTTGCAAAGGCTTATGCATTGGCAATTTATCAACAGTCGGTGTAGACATATCTTTATGTACAACTTCCAGTTCTGGAAACATGGCTTTTAATTTATCTACACTATCCACAGAAGAAATCTCTTTAGGTTTTACAACAGCTGGTTCAATAACAGTTTTACTAGTTGTGATTGGAGAAAGTTCATTAGTGGTCTCTTTAATTTCTGCAGTAGCAATAGATTCAGTTTCTATTTTTGATTTTGATTTAACATCATCACTAGAGGTAGCTTTTTCAATTTCAGATGATGACAATTCAACTATTTCTTTGTCTTGTGTACCAGTATGTTTATTCTCCTCCGTATTATTAATTTCAGGTTTTTCATTTTCATTTTCTTGGTCAACTATTTCAGATTGTTTTTCATTTAATTGCTCTGTTTGAGTATCGGATACTTCTTCTTTTTCTTTGATACAATTATCGTCCGAGATATCTGGTTTTGCAGATTCATCACAATCCATTGGTTCATCAGGTGTTACACTAGGAGACGTAACCATTTTTTCTACATTATTTTCAGCATCTTGATTTTTATCATCCGTAATTACTTCAGTTGATAGTTCAATTGTATCAGAAGATATTGGATCATTAGTTTCAACATTTTCCGGTTGAGTTTCTTGAGGTTCAGCTGATTCTACTTTTACTTCAGATTCTACTATTTCAGTCTTATTAGTATCTGATACTGAAATTTCAGTAGTAATAGTTTCTGACTTAGTTGGTTCTATTATAGAAACTTCTGTTTTAACTACTTCTGGTTTGGTTACTTCTTTTTTGGTTGTTTCTATTTTGGATGTTTCTATTTTGGATGTTTCTATTTTGGATGTTTCTATTTTGGCTGCTTCAATTTTAGCAGTTTCAATCTTGGCGGCTTCAAGCATCTCTGTAGTAAATGATCCCGATACAGCTGATAACAAATTTTTTTGAACAATTTCACGGAAAGACAATTCAGGGTCGTTCAGAATGTAAAAATCAGTTCTTCCTAAACCATGTCTAAAAATAAATATAAAATAAATTATAAAATTATTTTAATGGCACACATATATCTTAAAATATATATTATAAACATATCATATTATATGATAGAAGTATTACTTGGAAACTCCAATCAGTAAATCTTTATCATGTTTTCCAGGTTGCCACCAATCAGGTACATCAGCAGATACTTGGCAGGCTTTCAAACGTTCATCTAAACTTGGGTGATTCAGTGTTTCCTCACGTATTTTGACGATTAAATTAATACGATCAAGTGCTCGTCGAGCCCTTTCTTCATTAATCATTTCCATAGGAAAATCACATAATTCTAAAAATTTATCACAGATTAAGTAATTAATTATTTTATTTTTCAAGCGGCTTGTTTAAAATTATGATTTTTTTTAAGTAAATTAATATTAAAAATGAAATACTAATACCTTCTTCTTCCGTTAATGTTTGGCCACATAAACGTTTACACATTGCATAGAATGAGCGGAAGTATTCAGTTAAAGTATCATCATATTTCTTTTCTAATCTAGCAACACTTTTAAATTTAGCCCAATTGTAAGTCTTAGAGACTCTGAAAAAAAGTTAATATTTTGTTAGCAGTTATTATAACTATTACAGTATATTATTTATACCTATCATAATCTACACCATATGTTGTAACAGCTCTATAAAATTCTTGTTCTTCTTTGCGGGTCCATTTTTTCTGACTTATTTCAAGTCTTTGACGTTCTCGTTCTCTTACAAACTGTTCATATTTTTGTCGTCTCTCAACCTTCTATGTAAAACAAAATATTTGAAAATAAACATTAATAAATTATAATACTCTTAATATAATATGTATGGCCATATAAATATTTTACAATAGGAATACCAAAAATTTAATTAGAATATTATAATTTGTGAATACATTCAAGGATATTTAGTATTAATTTAATAATGATTAGTAATTTATTAAAATTTAGAAGAATGCAATATTAAACTATGCCCATGCCACTACGGTTTTAGTATTCTACTACCGTAAAAATAAAAAAGCAATTATTAGTTTATAGTACACATAAGCATATAAAGCATTATAAATAGCGCTTATATAAGTCATAATAAAAAGTGAGTTATACTAATAATATTAAAGCATTGCTGTTCACAAAAAAATCATTTTCAAGACACATCTAGGTAAAAAGTGGGTTTAAACTGATCGAAGCTAAGAAATTAGATTTTTTTTTTTAAATGGAAAAAAGTGCAAAGGAATAACTAAGTTTTAAACTGACCGTTTGATACTTAATCCCTAATTACAGACTTAAGATGGATAATGATTTTAGTTAAAATAATATAAATATATTATTATTACTATATTTTCATTATATTATTGTACCTCTATTAACTTTTAATCGATAGTTATTTGTTTTTAGTGGATTAAGAGGAATTTTTTTCTTCAAGTATTGCAAATATACATAAAACAATGTTTATATCGTAGTAGACATTTTCCATTTTCCAATAAGATCGATTTTTTCAATTTTAACAATTTTAACAAAAAGATTGTTATAATATTTCAACATTATTTTTGCACACACATTATTAAAAATTAGTTATTTAATTAATATATTAACTATATTTAGCAAAAGCATTACAAAAATAATAACTTAATTTGTTTATAAAAAAGGTGTAGTATATACAACATTAAATGTAAATGACCAATATAAATACCCAGCTTATAATAAATCAAATGGAGAAGGAACCATTGCAGAATATTTTAAGTTACCTGCCATTATTTTTTAAATTATTTCCATCAACTATACATAAATTAATAGATTTTAGTAAAAAAAAAAATAAAATTAAGCATCTAAGGTGTAGATTTAAAACACTTTTAGGTGTTCAAAAATTAAGAAACCATAGAACATTTCATTTAAAAATAAGAAAATAGATATTTTGCAAACATCACTCAACATAAAATTAACAGAAAAAATTGATATCATTTATTACTAATACTCTTTACACTCAATAGTTACTAAATAAGTACTTTTATACAAAGAATAATGTATACAGAATGATTTTAAATAACAGTCTACATCAGGTATGTCAAACACGCGGTCCGTGACTTATTTATTTGTGGCCCGCATGTTAAACTATTCAATATATTTGGCCCACCTGATACTTTGAATTTGAACTGTCTGGTCTACATGCTCTATGCTACAGATATATCTTTATAAAGTTTAACAATGGAAATACCACCAAATGAACTAATGAACCAAATAACCAAATGAAATAAATAATTACCATCTTAGAATTTCAAAACTTCAATTGACCACAAATGTCTATTCATTAATCATATATTTAGTTTTTAATAAAATAAAAATTGATAAAAGAAGTATCATAAATAACCTATAACCATTGTAAAAGATGACCGTACTGTGTTCATCCCATACGAAAAAAAAAATTTACAACCTATGATTATTAAACACAGACATTCATTTTGTGTAAATGCAGTTCAAAATTATAATTAATATTTATAGCTTGATAAATGAAACAAAATGTATATTTATTTAACAAGAAAAAAAAAACATTAATTTTATACTACAAGCTTCTAATTAATAAATCATGCTTAAATATTGTCATCCAAAGAACATTGAAACCATGATTTAGTAAGGGACGAATCAACAATTAGTTTTATTTTAGTGAATTTCATAAGATAATATATGTATTTACATATTCATGGGAACAAAAATTAAATGCAATAAATGATTTAATAAAATTAACTTCTATAATAACACAAATAAAAAAATTAAAAATTAATTACAAGTATCAAGTTTTCAAGTACTTTAACTTTAATTATTTCACACATTCCCAAGTTTCTTTTTATTTTACAAGACTTACAATTCTTTTCCATATTTGTTCAATATGTTTTTTTATTGAATAACCTCAGATTTAAATAGCAAATTAATTTTTTGATGTTCTTAGTTATATTTATGAATGTTAATTTAAACCTTTTCTTTATAAATTTTCCATTTTTCTATCAAATCAATTATTTTGTTAATTAAATAAAAATTATCTATTTTTAAAATTAGTAGTAAAATGACATAACAAATTAGGGAATATAAAATCTAAATTTTTTACATCATTTAATTTAAGAATAATTTTACATTAAAAGAATTAGAAAAATCAGTCATTCCGCTCACATTTAAATTAAATAAATATTATTAAAAATAGCTAAATACAGCATGGAATTAAATTATATCTCAACAAAAATTCTGGAAAAATTATTATTTAACTGTTTAATGAATATATTAGTAAAATTTAAAGAATACTTTTATCAATTTATTATAATTTCATTAATTTTGGTGTGATCAATGTTAATGTACAAAATACTATTTCAAATGTCAAGTAAGTATCCCATAATTAATTTCACAGCTCCAAAAATATTTATTATATAAAAGCGAAGTTAATAAGAGTCCATTCCATAACTTTAATATTATTAGTATTAGTGCAAATCCATTTAAATTTATTCGTTGAACAGCAAGTAATTTTGATGAACTCAGATACGAACCCAAAGATACATGGCCAGTTGTTGCCAGTCCCATCCGGGCTGTCCCGTACCAAGGAGGCTGGCAACGTCTCCTGATAATTGGGCTGTACCTGACGTCGCTGCGCACGTTGATTCTCCTAGCTACGAACACACAAACATCCATGCAACTAAACATATTCTACGTCAAAAGATCTACTAAACTATAATATTATATTTTAACGAATATTTCACATGAAAACCATAACATTATTATATTGTAGCTTCAGATATCATCTATTACGTCTAGCTAATTATCATTCAGTAAAGATTAAATCATAAAATAATAACAATGGTGTTAGACGCCCAGCTATTTGTGTAAAGCATTCTAAATACATTATAAGTCTACGTAAATAATAATTGAAATATGAGCATCCATAAAGTAGGAAGGTAGCAATTAATCTTTTATATTTTTTTAAATAAGATATTAATTATTTTCAGATATTGTTAATAAGTAGTTTAAGAATGATAAACAGAATGTACATGTTAAAAAATAATTAGTGAAAATAATAAAGATTATGATATTACAATAAAACATATTTATCTAATGTAAATATCTTAGTTTATAAATAAATTATAAATACATTAATGTTGATAAACCAAAAAAAAATTTAAACTTTATCAGTCAAGTCAACTATCATTTACTCACATCTTTTGTGGTAAATAAACTAAAATATAATAGAAAATTAAATTATTTAATCTATCCATTAGTTATCGATAAAATATATTAAAAATAAATATTACTTGAGATATATTATGTAATATTGCAATGGAAATTTCCTGAAATATTTACTTAAAAAACAACATTTTACAAAAAGATAGATTCAAAATTAGTGAGATGTTTGTAATTTGGGACGGAAAATAAAAATATTAAGACTAGTAAAAGTAAAGAGTAGGCAAACTGAGATTATTTAAGTGTTAAATATTTAGTTACGATTGTATTGTAATGATAACTTAGAATTGTAATTTTACTTAATTCTTTTTGGAATTTAAAATAGTCAAAATATTTGTGTGTGCGCGTGTGTATTATATACAAAACAAAAATATAACACGACACACAAGGCCATATCATTAATAACTACCACATCATTCACACACATGAAACCAACGCAAAGAAAACATAATATTTGTACAGACATTTATGCCTTCATATAACCCAATTCATACATATTTTCAGATTTAAAATTAAAATTTCTTTTAAGTAAAATAATTCAAAGTTAATTTTGGTTCTTTGAAATAATAAAATGGTTTTATTGAAGTATCAAAGAAATAAAAAGTATCAAACATAGCGTGACCACATACTAGTATGATAAAATATATTTTATGGTGTGTCCTGAACAATTAATTTCTAAATAAAATTTTTGTTTAATTTTTATGTTCAACTATAAATATGTATACCACAAAAGTGCATGACAGTTGACCAATAAAATGTACTAATACATGATATGTAAAGATTAATCTTCCATCTTCTTACTTCATGAAAAAATAACCTGCACCAAACCAATTACCGTAAGAATTTTACTAAATAAAATTTTACTATTAATACACCCATGAATTTGACTATAGTAAAATATTTAACCTATTATTTAAAAATGTTTCTCCCTATTTTAAATGCAGTAGTCATACTTACAAAAATAATAGTTCTAAAAAAATGAAACTTATTGACTGGTGACTGATCAATAAATCATAATGAAACACAAAACAAATATTTCAAAATATTTTAATCTATGTGTCATGCTGAATGAAAGGTTCAAATGAAAATCAAATAAAACGAAAACAAATAAAATAATATAGAATATTCACAAGACACACACAAAAAGATTTACCGGCAATGCCTGTGATGAACTGATGGAATCCATCAAAGATCTCGGCGATCCGAGATCATATTTATACATGGTCACATCCTGCATAGAAACAAATACCAATTTTGGAGTTCCAGAGTTCATAGTAGTAATAAAAATAGTATCAATTTTGAATATTTACTTAATATAAAAATAAATGAATAGAATAAATTTTCTTAGCCAGTATATCTAGGGTTATTAACTAAATATTTAAGGCATAAATGCTTGATTAACTCTTAGACAACTTATTAAATTTAATATAGAATTGAATAGTTCCCTAGATAAAATATTTAATTGGTAAGTCTTGACTAGGAATAAAATTTATCTAAAATCAACTATTCATATCTTTAAAATATAACTAACCTTAGCTTTTTGCACCAATTTTTGTTCTTCTTTTTTGAAATTTCTTTGACATGTACTTATTAACCGTCTAACTCTGTTGTTGAGATCACCAATGGATGGCCATATAAATTCATCAGCTGCTACAGATGTTGGTGTAGGTGGGGCTATAGCAACAGTTGTAGCGTTATCTTCAGTTGCTAATGGAGTTGATGGTTCTGATATTTCTTCAGAATTAATAGGTAGTTCAGTACCTTCTTCGATATCATTGAATTTGGCCACGGCTGTTTCTTTTTCTTCACTAATTAATTAAAAATATTGTACTCGAGGTGTTCATACTAAAATTTATAATACCAAAAAACAAAAACTTACAGAGTTGGTGGTCCACATTTAACAAGAAAACTCAAAGCTGGATCACTTCTCATTTGATTATAGGATTCAAAACCATGTTTGTAAGTACCTACCAAAAGTGAACGATCAGCTTCTCTATCCCACCAAGGTGCAGGAATAAGATCACAAATTGGTGTATTAATTGGCAAGGCACTAAAAAAAATTATAATTTTAAAATTAATACATATGAATTTATAAATTCATGTTATATAAATTGTATGTACATAAATTCATAATTCAACTATAAGATTCAAAAAATAATTTATACTTTAAAAACAATAAATTAGCTAATTTATGCACTGAGCATCTTCAAATATACAATACCCATGCATCAAAGAACTAAAAATTCTTTTACATAAAAAGATAAACTGATATATCAATACCCAGCCTAAACCGCTTGGTCAAGACTTTAAGTTTTGCAAAGATTCTTTAAACAATGCAGACGAGCACTAGGAAAGGATTTATTCGATTATCAAATTTTTAGAAATCAATAGTAGTTTGAGCTCAGGATTTAGTATACATTTTTTACTTACTGGTAAACAACATAATATTTTGTTGATTTTGTGATCTAGATAAATATCCAGTTTGTATGTTTCGAATCGCAAAATAACATTCAAGTAACTAAAATTATGGTCTTAATTTATGAAAACGTTACTCTGGTCAGGTCAATTATTATTCGTAAAAAAACTGAGAAAAAAAATGACCTCAATTCACCAACTAAATGAAATTTCCGATCAAAAAATATATAAAATTTTAATTTTGAAGCATTCATTCTGGTCAAAATCATGTACGGATATATAAAAAAAAAGGACTAAATAAGAATTTTTAAAATTCAATCTGTAAGGGGATCAAAAGAGGTAAATGGAAAAATACGCTAAGCCGGAACCATTTATAATATGGGTAAGACATGGTCAGTGGTTTTGTTTTATAATATAGACTATAGAGACTCGTCAATAAAGATTTTTTCTGAAATCCAAGTCCTGAAAAATAAAGAAAAAGGGATAAAAGGTAAAAATAAAAAAAAAGACCGGACGAGGACTCGCTTTGCTGGAAGGGTGGAGTGAACCTTGTGTTTACGGGATAGGTCATTAAAATGGATGTATTAAATTTCAATACAATGATAGGTATCATTTCATACGAAAAACGAATCTGAACGAAGATGATTTGTTAGTCTAGAATATGTATATATAATATATTATGTTATAATTCAATTATAATATTACGTCAATATTTGGTCTTCAGATTGCTTATAAAAAATAATTGTATCTATGTATGTTAAAAAATTTTGAATGACAGTAAGAACCACTTCTGTAGAATCTTCTATTTCTAAATTTTCAAGTATCCCAACAAAATTTTTTTAATGAACAATATTATAAAAACAATTTATTTTATTATTAATAAATTAAAGGGTATTTATTTTATAATCCATGTCTAATGGGGAATTAATAAAGATTTTATTGATGAAAATCTTATTGAAAATAGTGTAGCCAAATAGGAGCCAACATGCAAAAATAGGTACACTAATATTTATTTACATGAGTAATTGTTATGATAGTTACACTAACCTGACATGAACACCTTCTGCAACTTGTTGAGCGAACTCACCAACTATATCACTTTTAATGTAGTATAGCATACGAATTCTCAACAATACCCTAAAAATAAATTATAGTTATAAATTTATAATGATACAAAAATGAGATTAACAAACTTGTTTGCATGTCGACTAAGATGTTTGCGATAATTGCTTTCTAAAAACAAATCTCCATCATATTTATTATTTCTACTCCAATGTTCTTCATCAATTAATTGAGTTGGATTGAAATCTTTTTGTTTAATTTTTCGATATTTTTTAGATCCGCGTGAACTTTGGGCTAGTACAAATAAATCACGTATTCATTTCATATACTTTTTAAAACTTATAAATAAAATAAGTATTTTCTTACCACCATGAGAAGGAGAATCATCAGCAGATATATTATCCGGAGTAATAAGATCCCAAATAAAAGATCGTATTTTTTCATCGCCACGATAAAAACGCAAGCAATATAAAATCTAAAAAAAATATAGAATTTTTAAAAATAATTTAAAAAGGACTAGTTTATAATTAACTTACAACAATGCGGGCAAGATCTTCTACATCACTTTCTTTCCATCCTTCTCGAAAATCATTATGTTGAATAATTTCGGGCCAGCGACTCCAACTATTATGAAAATAAAATAAGTATTAAACAATAAAAATGTAATATTAATGAGAATACAAACCCGAAAGTAAGAATTCCCCTTTCGACCTTGAAACATTCACTTCGAGTCCAACAACCATAAACAACTTCACCATCTTTAGGTACATAATCATCAGGTAAAAATTTGGTGCGGAATTTTTTACTTTTTCTAGTTCGACGACCTAATAATTAAAACATAATATTTAACATTAATTACTTTTTATATTCAAAACAAAATGTATGGTGAATACTTAGAGCTAATATTAGAAAAATTGTCAGAAGCTATAACTAATACTTTTTTCCAACAATTTTAAATAATACGTATGATTTATTTTAATCAAATAATAAAAAAATTATTTTAATAATCAGATTATTAAAAAAAATCTGACAATTGAGACAAAGAAATGTATTAATCCACTACTAATTAACTGGCTTTTAAATATATTTTTAAGTATAATATTAACCTCTTCCCCGTCCAACTCCTAAACTATTGTCCACATCACTATCAGCAGAACCAGAGGATTCCAACTCTGACATATCCATAACAGCTTCATCATGACCATAACGTTTTATTTGTGTACGTCGACGAGGTTCTGATATCACTAAATCATTCTATAAAAAAATTTATAAAATTATAAATAAAATATATATAAATAAATTAAATGTATATATTACCTGATCTCCTCCTTCGGATGTATCAATATCAGCTTTTCTAGCCCATTTTTTCCAGAAATCAGGATCATCAATATCAATATCTTGTCGAATACCACTAGATGCAAAACTTGCTTTTGAAAATGTTGAACCTTTTTCGCTCTCCAAGGTAATAACTTGAGTTCTACGACGCAGAATTTGATCAATATCTTCTTCACAAAATTTATCTCCTGCATTATCTTCTTCCATAACAGCACCATAAGCTCCTATAATATTCATTGTAGTAATAAGTATAATTGTAATTGTTAAATTTATATATATTAAAATCTTTAAACCTTTTTTCAATAAGTCTTCAATTTCTTTTTTGGTAAGTTGTTTATTATTTAAATCTTTCCCCTGTGCAGTATTCATGCTTTGAAGGATAGCTTTGTCTAATCCAAGTTTTAAAGATGCTTTATTAAACATCTCTCTTTCGTATGTATTACGACATAGCAGTCTATAGACTTTAACCATTTTTTGCTGTCCAATTCTGTGACAACGAGCTTGAGCCTATATAATAAAAGATACAAATATAATAATAAATTGAGTAACATAACCAAACTCAAGTATTTAAAAGTGAACTAAAATAAGTGGAATTTTAATTATAACATATAAATTACCTGAAGGTCATTTTGTGGATTCCAATCACTATCATAAATAATGACAGTATCAGCAGCAGTCAAATTTATACCCAAACCTCCAGCTTTAGTACATAATAAAAATACAAATCTATCTGAATCAGGTTTACAGAACCTATCAATGGCAGCTTGACGTAAATTTCCTCGAATCCTTCCATCCAGTCGTTCAAAAGGATACCTATAACAGAAAATAAATTTATGAACAGTTACTTCAGGATGCATTTATAGAATCTAAAGAATATTTTAAACAGCCATAGTTAACTTAGTTACTATCACAAAACATATAACACTCTCTAGCACGAAATTGTTATCTTAACACAATGCACAACGCAATGCCATCAAACTAATAATTAAGGCTGTGAATTTAATGCACGAAAAAACATTAAAAAATGCAATAAAAATGCACTTAAAATAGGTTAATTTTTACATCAAAATTGATATTATACATTACTAAATTAGTACATTACATTCGCATAAATATGTGTTATATTTGTAATAAAAAAATATCGGAAAATGAATTAAAATAAGAAAATATGACCTAAAAATGCAAAAAATGAAAAATAAAAGTTTCATAAATCGCTCTGTTGTTACATAATTCAAATTATGTAGCTAGATCATAATCGCCAAAAAAAATTTATTTTCCTACATATTCACAGCCCTACTTATAATCTTAAAAATTTTATATAACTGACTTACTTTCTGTACACTAAATAATCTTCAATTATATCTAGACACCGTACCATTTGACTAAAGATTAATACTCTGTGGCCATTATCTTTAAGTTTAGGTAATAATTTATCAATTAATACCATTTTACCCGATGAATGAATTAAAGCTTTATAGTAAACATCAGGATCATCTCCATTTAAATTACGGTAATCATATTGAATTTGATCTTCAGCTCCTACAAGCAATATATTAACAACAAGACAATGAGAAATTGTTGTTTATTTAACCATGAAAAATAAATACCATTTAATAAATATGGATGTATACAACATTTTCTTAATTCCATCATTGTGTTCATTAAATTTGGAACATTTGCTGAAGTTGTACCTTTTGATAGAAATGAAAAATTTTTCTCTAATATACCTCTATAATACTTTTTTTGAATATTCGTGAGTTCCACCTAATAATAAAATTTGTAAAATTAAGACAGTTTAAATAAAAAATTAGAAATAAATAGCATACTTCAACAACTGTTTCTTCTTTAGGAGCAATTGACTTTTCAACATCTTCTTTTAAACGCCTCAACATCATTGGTTTCAATAATAACTGAAGTTTTTGTACTTCAGTTTCTGATTTTAGAGCTCCAAATTCTTGTAAGAAGTCTTCACAGCTTGAAAATTGAGTTGGCTCAAGGAAATTAAGTAATGAAAATAACTCATTTACATTATTTTGAAGTGGCGTTCCGGATAGTAGGACTCTATGTTCCTAAAATAGATTTTAACTTATGAATCATTCTCATAAAAATTAAAACATTAGTAAAACCAAACCAACTTTGGAACACATTTATTAGATATTAATTCATCAACTTACTAAGCTCAGTGCACGTAATCCTTCTAATAATTTACAGTTTCTGTTTTTCAAACGATGAGCTTCATCAATCACGCATAATCTCCAACTTATGTCACGAAGTTCCATACAATCAGATATAATGGTCTCAAAGGTCGTAATTAAGACATCAAATTTGGATACTTCTTTGATTATAGCACCTTTATCATTTCGATAATACATTTCATATTGTTGTACCATATTTCTACTGTGAGATCTGTACAATCATAAGAATATATAGTTAGTAAAAATTAATGAAACAATAAGGATATTAAATAATATTATGTTTACAGTATTTTAAGTCTTCAAAACTTTACATAATTAAAAAATGTTAATTCTATTTAATCCATGTTAGTGTTTAGATCATATGGACATTATAAATATAGTGGAACACAATACTTACGATCCATGATAAACAATTACATTCAAGTCGGTCCATCCTTCAAACTCTCTTTGCCAATTTGGAATAGTTGATAACGGAGCAATAACTAAAAATGGACCTCGAACACCATATTCATGAACAGCATTAATAAATGTCAATGATTGTATAGTTTTTCCAAGACCCATCTCATCAGCCAAGATACAATTGCGTCTAACATAAATTGATTAATACAATTATCAAATAAATACTAAATGATTAATAAAGGAGATATAGAATATATTATACTTTCTTAACATACCCATTATACCAAGAAAAAAGTAACCAATTAAGACCTTCTAATTGATATTCTCTTAGTGTATTGTTGCTTTTATACACAGGGGATTTATCCAATTTCACCCAATCGGAGGGTGTTGGTTTTTTCTTAAGCTAAAAACAAAAACAATTTGTATTGGGTTCATGCAATTAAACAAAGATAAAGTACTAATAAATTTTAAATTTCTGTTAATGTCAGAAACATCAAGATTTAATGTTAAACCACTAATTTTAAAATTAGAAATTGGCAAAGCATTAATTTATATTTTAAACAAAATTTGTTAACATTCAGACACCATTTATCATCAATATGTATAATATTTATAAAATTATATAAACATTCATATTAGCATGGCTAGTCATCATCAAATGTTTTAATAATCATAACAAGACATCATTTCATATTTACTTTCCACTGATCTTTTGGGGGTGTGTGTCTAATTCTTTCAAAAACTTCAATTTTTGCTGGGTCGACATCTTGTTCCAATTCCCAAGTACTGTCTTCATATTGAAGAGATCGCCACTTGACTAAATAGTATTTAGTAGGTTTTTCAGAATTAGGTTCTTCTAGTTGTTCAGACACATCAAGAACTCGATCTACTTCAATGTAATCCGGATTAAAAGGTTCTTCTTCAAGCTAAAATTAATTGATAATATAATAAACAAACATTTTCATATCTCGAATGATAATAACTTACGTTTTCAAAAATATTAGTATTATTTGCCATCTTTTGTTTAAATCTTTTAAGTTTTGCCGCTATTCTTTTATCACCTTTAAATAATTCTTCTTCGGTTTTCCATTCACAATGGAGATATGAAAAATTTCTATATTTAACATAATACTCATCAACTTTGATGATTTTCTTAGAACTTTCATCGGTTCCATCAACATTTTGTTCGGTTTCTTCATTTTTCTCAGATTCTTCTTGTTCTGTTTTAATTACATCTGATTTTTCTTCGGATTGTACATCTGATTTTTCTTCGGATTGTACATCAGATTTTTCTTCAACCTTATCATCATTTTTAGTTTCAGGTATTATTTCATCAACCTTTTCATCAACTTTTTCATCAACTTTTTCATCAACTTTTACATTAGAATTTACTTCACTTTTAATTTCATCATTTTCCTTTTTTATCTCATTTTCATCGTCATCACCAGGTAAATTTTTATCATCTTCACTTAAATTGGACACTTCTCTTGTACCTACCCGAACAGCTAATATGTGTTGTACAACCATTGAATCATCATCAGTAACATTCTGAAAATTGGATTTAAAATATTTAATTAAAATCAATAACAGGGAAAACAATTATTCAATTTTTATTGTTTATGAAATTTTTGTGCACTTACAATATACACCATATTAGGCTTAACAGAATTTCCTCCATTTGGATTTTTCTCTTGAGTTGCCTGCTTGTTTTCATTTGCAGTACCAGAAGTAGTGGATTTGGATCGTTGAGGAGAAGAAGACTTACGTGAATCTTCATCAGACATAGCTAACATTATGTCATCGACATACTTTTTTCTTTGTGCATGTCTACCAGATCTTCGTTTCTATTTATGCAAATCATTAATAAATTCACTCTTATGTTGAAACTTATTTAAATAGACAATTTTTGAGAACAATGTTAAATGATAAAAACAAAACTATTAAATATTTTTAATATACAATAGAATACTTACAGTGTCATCATTTTCGGGTGATGGCGGTGGAGTAACATTAGGCTCATCATTTTCTGATTCATTTGTTACTATTGGCTTAGGTTTCCTACGTCTAAAATTAAAACAAGCCAAATTACATATTTTATAAAAAAAATCAAGTTGTTAAAATACTGCCCATAGTAACACATACTTAGAAGCACGGCTGCTACGACTCTTTGACTTTCGATCACTACGCTTTGATGATTTAGAAGATTTTGCTGGTTGTTCCAACTGACTTTCAGGTAAAGATTCCACCTCTGCTAATGATTCATCAGCACCAACTTCTTTTTCGCTCTTTACTGTATTGGTATCTAGTTCAATGTCATCATTTAATTCTTTATCAGTTTGATTATCAACTTTAATCTCCACTTCATCAGTTATCCCTTCAACTTCATCCTCTAGTTTAGTCTCTATATTTTTAATGTCATCCGATGGAAAATCTTCAGGTATTTTATTTTCAGTTTGTGAAGTTTTCTTTTTCTTAGATTGTCTAAACAATAAAAATAAAATGTTATAGTTCAATTGGCATACAGAAAAAAATAAAACTTATCTCGAAGAACAAAAAGCAAAAAAAATTTCAGAAATTAACAAAAATAAATATATTTATTAGTTATTATTAATTTAAAAAAATTCAAGTTATTAACAATTTCATTTTGATTTTTTTTTTTTTTTTTTTAATTCACATAGAACTTTTAACATAATATTAAAATGTTTTTATCGAAAATAATTTACAGAAATCAACCTAAATAACCGTGATCGAATTTGTTAGTTGATGACTTTAGGCAAATTATAGATGAAAGATAATAATTTTACAGGTAAATATTACATAATTTCTAAATGACTTCCCAAAATATGTATAATAAAATAGCTGAATAATAAACCCAGTTTAAAGAATTATTATTTTTCTTGTATAAAATATAATAAATTTAAATAGAAATCTAGAGATTATTAATCTTAGACGATTAAATATATTAAGAAATATGATTTTTACCTTTTCGGTTTAGATGGAGGAGGAGGAGGAGGAGGAGTTTCAATAACCTCAGATACATCTGGAATTTTTTCTTTTTTCTTTCGATCTTTTGCTTTAGATTTAGGAATTTTAACTGCTTTTGGCTTTTTTGCTTTAGACTGTGATTTTTTAGATGATCTGAAAAAAAGAAATCAATTATATATAAGTTTATTAAAACCACAATGGTTTTTCAAATATAATAATACCTTGAGAGTCCTTTTAATTTCCTAGGGGATCCATCAGGTAAAGAATGAAGTGGAGGAGGAGGTTCTTCATCTTCAGTAAAATTAAATACACTTGTTTCAATGGTTTCATTCTCTGTTTTGGGCGAAGTTGGTGGTGAAACTTCAGCAGTCAATGTTGGTGGTGGAGGATCTTGCTCACTACCAGACCAACAATCTCCTTGTTCAAGAGATTGCGGTTCATTTAGTTCAGCTGGTGATAAAGATCTAGACTGATGTGAACCTACTGATGTATTGTCATTTTCAACTAATACTGATTTTTCTACATCAGGACTTCCAATGGGTGAGTGTATTTCTTGATTAGAATCATTTTTTACCTCTGTCTGAGGTAATGGTGATTGTATTTCAGATTGAGGTTGTGGAGAATGATTCATTTGTTCTATTAACGAAGATTCAGAATGACCTTGTGATTCTGATTCGACAGGGGATGATGGCATGATAGGTGATTGTTGAATTTGTTGTTGTAATTGATCTTGCTGTAGCTGTTGTTGATGCTGCTGTTGTGGTGGTTGTTGCTGTTGCTGTTGTTCAGAAGAAATTTGTAAAGGTTGTTCTATGTGAACAGGGGGCATTATAGGATCTGAATAAGGAACAGAATTTGGAACTATCTGTGACTCTGAAGTACAGGGTAAGATGGGCTGCTGTACAGGCAACTGTTGTAACTGTTGAGGCGAAGGTTGTTGAGGCACATGTTGTGGTGGCGGACATCCTAAAGATTGCATATGATGATGATATGCAGACTCTGAATTATTATACATAGAAGATTGTGGCATATGTTCATGGTGCATTGGATTTGGTGGTATTCCCATGTGAGGTGGTATTCCAGTTGGCATTATATGATGAGGCTGAGCCATACCAGGGCTCATATTCATATGCATTGGCATCATTTCTTGTGGCACCATTGGGTGTGTTGGCATTTCTGGTTGTAATAGAGGAGGGGAAAAGGGAATTTGCTCTGGCTCTTGGGCTTTTTTACGACTTTTTCTAGGTCTAGGAGTTCCTCGGCCTTCACCGGAAGCACTACCTCTACCTCTTCCTCGACCACGGCCTCTTCCACGTCCTGACACCTATTTTAATTTATGATAATTAATAAATATCCTGAAAAATAAAAAATTATTTAGTTCATACTACAGGTGCAGCAGGTTCCATGATCGTAGGTTGATACATTGGGTTAACAACTGGACAGTGCACACCTCCCATGCATTGATCATTTGCTTCATGTTGTTGTAAAATGTTTATTCTTTCTTGAATGTGATTTATCTATCAAAAACAAAGGTACACATAAATAAGTAATGAAATAATTTTGTGCTCATAATTATAATATAAGTTTAAATTATTTATATTTACTTTAACAATGTAAGTAATGATACAATGATACTTAAAACCTGAATGCTAACCAGTTGAAAATGTAATACAGATAGTCTTAGATTACAATATTTCATTGCACTATTACAAGCTGTTGTATTTTAATTAAATAATAGCAATTACGAATGCAAATATGAAAGTAGACAATGTATTAATGTATACATCTGAGCAATATACTAATGATAGACAATTATATCTAGAACATAGAGGAATAGTACGAATGCCTACATAAAAAATGTAAAAAACATTTTACCCATTTACCCATTGTTTTATGTTAGAATGTATTGTTTATGGCAACCAAATCATAAGCATAGATGTCTACTAAATACAAAATACATTATAAGATGTTGTATTTAAAGATTATCAGTTTTACTTTTTCAACTAGAAAACTATTATTATTTGATTATTAACAACCAATTTTAAGATAGTTAACAGTAATTAATTTATAATTCGAACTCAAAAAAAACTTGAATGAAAACATAATAATTCCAATCGAAAATATATGCATACCCTTAATTGGTGATCAGGTCCAGAAGGTGGCATACAATATAATTCTTGAAGCTGCTGTTGTAATGCAGCCATTTCTTGTTGATGGCTAATTGGTGATGAATGATACATTCCGGGAGGAGGAGGTCCTCTCGGATCATACATTGAAGATTGGGAATGTTGCATCTGCTGAGGTGCATCAGGAGGTTGATTACTAATCATTTCTTCCATTTTATTACCATTTTGATACTGTGACATTGAATCATTAAACCCAATACTTGTAGAAGCCATATTATTAGAACCCATGTGCTCCATAGAACTTGGGTTCTGATTAGAAGGCTGTAATTGTGACTGTTGCTGTGGTTGTACTGGCGATATATTGGTTTGAGGTTCTAAAGTTGGAGGCATATCTGCAGAATGTGAAACAGGAATGTGTTGCGATTCTAAAATGGTATATTTATTTTGTGCGTTAGTTGGATAATCAAGATTATTTTGACTGGGAATAGAATTAGATTCACCCATATTAGACAAGCTATTCATATTCAAATTACTGCTAGAATTTGAATTTGATTGAGATTTAGAAGAATCCAGATTTTGGTTATCTTCAGATGACATTGCAGAATATCCTGGTATTCCTGAGTCATTAAGATTTTGTGAAACCATTCCTCCATTATGAGGAGGTCTTGGTGCTGCTTGCCAATGTGGAGAAGTATTGGCTTGTAACCCACTTCTATATGCTGGATAATCCGTGGATGAATTAGTATTAACAGTTGGCATCACCATTTGTTCAAGTTGTTGAAGAGTACTCTGTTGTGTATATGGAGATGGGCTGGGAGTGGTCACTGCTTTTGGAGTTAATGCAGTAGCCGGCCTAGGGGACATATTAGATTGAGCAGAATGAGGATGTGGTGAATGTGTTGTTGGTTTTGCTGGAGACATGACAGGTCTGGGAGACATCTGAGGTCTAGGTGACATTTGCGGTCGAGGTGACATCTGAGGTGATAGTTGAGGAAACTGTGCCCTATATTGTGGTTGAGGACTTCCTCCTTGAGAAGTGTGAGGTTTACTTTGGTTACCTCCACTAGGCGGTCCATAAGGTGGATTACTAGGTACATCAATTCCTAATGATCTTTGTGGCATTTGTTGCGATTGCTGGGGTTGAGATTGTTGTTGTTGAGGTGGTTGTGGTTGCTGTGAAAATGCTGGGTGAGTAGTCATTTGTGATTGTAGATGGTTATAATTAGATGGAGCTTGAGGGTTAGGAATTTCAGGCATTTGCATTTGTTGTTGTGGATATTGCTGCATGTGATGTGGTGGTATTCGTGAAGATACAGTGGTAGTGTTCTGTTGATGACCATAAGCAGAATACCCTGGTGAAGTATTTGAATACATCATATTTTGATAAGGTGCCATTGATTGTTGTTGACTTCTAGAATATACACTAGATGGAGCTTGATGAGAAGTCATCATTGGTACATATTGACCAGGTTTTTGTTGACTTTCTTGGCTTGGTTGTTGTTGATAGCCCATGTGCTGTCTATATGATGGCTGAGCTATATGAGGATAATGCCTACTTATACCTGGAGCCGGGTAATTAGACCATGCTTGTAAAGCAGCTTGATCTGTAGTACCATACATTCCTCCTGCAGCATCTGAATAAGGTGAATACTGTGGCGGTGCAGATTGTCCTAAATTAGGTCTTAAGCCAGAGGAAACTCTACTCGATCCATATGCTGATCCAGAGTGATTAGAATGGAAATGATCCATATGATTACCAGGGTTGTAATCAGGAGCACCTGGACCTGGACCTCCTGGGGGTCCAAAGGATGCAAGTTTTTGTAGTGGAGATTCCCCTTGATGACCATGCATTTCACCAGGCAACTGATAGGGTTGTGACTGGGCATAACCTGCATTTGCAGGAGGTTGACTACCACGACCTGCCACATCTGTGAAATTATCACCTCCCAATTCGGATAAGCCTTCCAACATGTTTCCACCCACATCCTCTCCAAACAACTCATATGAATCCATTATCTTCTAAGCCAACTAAATACTGCTATTTAGCAGATTTTCATTGGTGTCGCCGTCTGACATTTTGAGATTTAATCTTATTAACCAGTTTTGGATTTATTTCCTGGAACAAAAAATAATAATTTAATTAGATTTGGAAAATCACTACTAAAACATTATATATACCTACATACTACATCAACAAATAGTTTTTAATTAATCATCAAATAAAAACAGAACATTTATATCTTCATTATTCACTACTTAACTTATGATGTGAATAGTGTGATGACACTAAAAGGGGAAAAGCTATACGCTTACGACTGTTATATATGAACATAACCGTTATAACTTTTCCTCTTTCAGCATACACATGTTTCCTTAGAATTTATATATCTTAAACGTAATTTTAATTAGATTAACACAAACATATTTCACATATATTACATTTACACATATTATAATAATAATAATAATAATATAATATATAGAAACTACCTTTATACTTTACTGTAATTAAATTACAATACTTGTGTATAATACAGTATGTATATAAAAATCAATAAAATAATTGTAAAATAATTAATTTTACAAACCCAATAAAATATTTGATTTATCTTTTGGAATCTTAGATATGTGTAAATGTATGTATGTTTAAATACCACTATACAAATAGATTGCAGAATATTTATATGTTAGGTATTAAAATTTGTAATTTGTACAATTTACACAATGTTGTATTTTTAGATATTTATTATTTTTTATTTAGGTATTTTTAGATATAAATCCAGACCCTACTTAATATATACCTATTTAATTCTTAAAGGATCCTAATAAGAAAAATCATTAGTGTGAAATGCTATATCAAGCAGGTCACATGATAAATTAATTAATTTCATAAAATACCTGTGACAAATTTAAAAAAACAATCACTTACTTAACAACAGAATTGGGTACTTATCAGTTATCGCGACTAGGTAGTTACGAGATGTATTGAGAGATTATCATTAGTATTGGGGATTTCTTTTAGTAATAACTTTATAAAGAGATGTTTATCTTAATTTGCTGTTTGCCAACACACTTGCTATTACGACTGTTGTTAGATACTTTCATATTATTAAATAGTTTAAGTTTTACCATGCAAATTTGGAATATACCAGTGAACGAAAAATATGCTGTGGCTACTTTTTTTAAGAATATGGGGTTTTATTTAAAAGACGATTATGTGGCTCTGGCCTTAAATCTAAATTGTACTTTGGGAAACAAATATTTTGGAAATCTAATATTAAATAGTGCCAAAAGAAAGTTAACATGCATATTGATATTTAATTTGTTGGCAGCCATTTCATAATTTATAGGCATATTAAATTGCATGTCTGAGCATTTTCCTTCAAAAGTTAATTATTAATTTCTAATCCTGAATTTTTTACTAGTTTTTATAATAGTTCATTTTAAAGTAAAGAAAGTCGTAATAACCGAATTGTTTATTAATTAACAAAACGTTATGGTAGTCACAATAAATACCTATCCAAAATTGAATTATGATTTGAATATCAATAAATTATCCATATTGTATGTTTGTAAAACTTACACATCGCATACCAGTGTGGCGTCATTCTCTTAAGAAAATAATTTTTTTTTTAACAAAGAATTTTTAATATAAGTTACACCACATATTGACTATTCTTAGTAATTTACTTATAATAAATATTGAATGCATAAAAAAATATTATTATATGGATACCTGGTAGGTTACTCATAACTTTGAAATAGGTTTTTAAATTATTATTAAAGGCACTAAATAGGGAAAAAACCAAGTTAATTTATTTCAATTAACATAGATATAGCCTAAAGGTACTAATATATGTACATTTAAGGACTCATATATCCATACAAAGGTTAATCTGAAAGACGCGCGATTATCGAAACGGACTACAGAATAATCACTCCTATATATAATATATGGAAACAAATTTTCTAGTACAACTTACATAATAATAATCATTAAGATAATCAAGATAGTATATTTCATGTGTATGTTAATTTGATAAAGCATTTCGTATCAATGTTCAAAAAAATAAAATTACTGAATATTTTTGAATAGTGAGTAGGTAATTTAATATAATATTAATGATTATTTTTATATTTGGAAAAAATTAAGATTAAAATTGGTATTGTAACAATAATATTAGAAGTAAATCTTCAGTTAAAATTGCAAAAGAAATTAGTTTTAATTAAATCAATGGTAATTCAAATAAGTTTAGATTAAATCTACTGTATGTTTATTTAATTTTAATGTATACTGCATATGAAAAAATTTTTAACTTCTTTTTAAATATTAAGTGTTTGGTATTTCTTTATAAACCAAAAATATAATATTATCAAATTAAATTTTTTGAAGGATTAAAAACTATTTATCTAAAATAAATTTATAAATAAATCAAATAATTAAAAAATAATAAATAAAAGAGATGGATAAAGTGATTAATAATTAGTTTTATAGTTAATTAATTTTTTCTATTTGCTATGTATTAATAAAATATATAATATATAAAATAAATATATAATGCATATAAATATATTAAAAACAAATTTTAATATAAAAGTTAGCAAACTATAAATATTTAATATTTCATAGAAAAGATATAATAATATATAAGATTTAATGTAACAAATAAAACTATACATAAAAAAATCATTTATTTTTTTATTTTAAGGGGATTGTAATCCATGATCTTCTGTTTTTGTCTATCACACGGGCAACATAGGAATTTAGACGTTTTCTATTTCCAACGTACCGATCGATTAATTAATCCATCAATTTTGAAAATTGATTTAAATTTGTCATTAAATCTACTTTAGATCGACTTACCCACTTTTTTCAAATTTTCGTACTTAACATCCTCAAATATTAACTTTTGTTGATTTTTATGTTTCCAATTCGTTTAATTCTATTTTGTGAATTTTTGGGGGACAAAATCAAAAAAGTGGGAAAGTCGATCTAAAGTAGACTTAACGATGAATTCAAATCAGTTTTCAAAATTCTTATCACATTAATTAATCGATCGGTACGTTGGAAATAGAAAATGTCTAAATTCCTATGTTTCGCATGTAATAGACAGAGACGGAAAATCATGGCTTACCCTTATACATTTCTCTTATTTTAGTTATGATAACATTGATTGCTAATTCGATATTATTTTAAGTACATTAAAATAAAAAATAAAAAGCTCTTTTGTTTAAAATGTATTTTCTTTCAAATATTTAAATGTGAAAGTTTGTTTTATAATTTGTTAAACAATTAACACAATTTTATTTTATTACTTAGTTTTAATTTTAAATGGAAAACCAAGTATTATAAAATTTAGTTAATAATCATTTTGTAAATTAAAATATGGATAAAACAAAGTTCCTCTATCGTAAATTTAAATTAGGTTTTTGTTATTCGTTTTCTTGTTTCTTATACATAAAATTATTACATTCTATATTTATATGTTATTTATTTAAAAACTGATAACAACTGTTTATACCATAACTCTTATTTAAATTGAAAATATTTTCTATTTTTTGAAGAATAAATGTACATAGTTATATTCTCAGTAACTTGTATCTAATTTGAGGTATAATTTATTAGTAGTATATAATGATATCAATACTATATTATTTTTTATACTGATATTTAATTATAAATAAAATATAGTAATTATTTATTTTAATTAAGAAAAAATAATAAAAATTTAACTTGAGGAACATGAATAAAAACCTATTGAATATAATACATAATGTATGATACAGTACCTATGTAATGTTTGGTAGTCAACATAACAGGTATGCATTAATGAGTGGACATATTTCAATGTCAAATTTAGTAATAACCCATCTTATGATTTTCTATAACAAAATTTTAAAAAAACTTAAAAATAATTTATTTACTCTTATTTTTTGTATTTTTCTTACAACAAAGATATTTAAGAAAAACAAAATTTGATTGAAATTTTTGATGAATGAAAGTAATTTAAGGTATAAAGAAAACAAAAAGAACTTTAATATTTTATATTTTTCATACTTTTAATGCAAATACAATAACGAATAAACATTTGTTTATTCTCGTTGATAGTTGATGTATATTATATTTATCATCAAAACTGTTCAACATGTCTCAAATCTTAAATTGCTATAGACAATTAAATTTTCTAAGCCCAGTTTTTGAAAAATTGAAAATTGATACACAATATTATTTTCATAGCCCCATAAAAAAAGTGTGTTGGTATGAAGTCTGGCTATTGTTTTTTTTTTTTTTGTCAATTTTCAAGGACATTATTACCTAGTTAACCAATCTAAAATTAAAGTATAAAGCTTACAAATAATATTAAGCAATTTGTTGTATTTTTTAACTATGAATTATTCTCAATTATAGAAAATTGAACTCATTGTCAAACATTTTTAATCTACAATATCAATACTACAAAACTTTACAAAATAGTTATTAAAAAGTGTAATCATTTTTAACGTTTTTCTTTTTTTTTTAAGTTAATGTAGAAGATAGGTTTATTCTCAAATACTACTTTAAAATAACTTCATTCAAGAATTGGTACTAGATCATGAGTATCAGTGACTGATTTTTCAATTAATTTACATTTTGCATTGGCTGGCAGAATTCATTAATATTTTTATTAAGTTTTTATAAAAAAAAAAAATTGTGTACATTTTACAATCATGAACTCAAATTGAATAACAACATAACATTTTTCATTTTAATTTTTTAATGATAACTATCAAATTTAAATGAAATTCAATCTTATCGAAATTTATAAGGTTCATAGAATTGAACATAACGATGGAACCACGGTTAATAATTATAGGTTGAAGATTGACGCTTTTTTACTCGTTAAGTAGCGACTAGAGTATATATCTTGGTAATATACAATCAAGATAAAACATTTTTTAATATCTATTAATCAGTTTTTATTATTAAAACAACTTTTTGGACACAAAATTGAATAAAACTTAAATGATATGCTATAACACTATTTTTTGTAGGGTCACAGAAATTCAAACAGAATTGAACTAAGGGGTCATTAGGATTACCTAGGGCTGTTTAATGGTCATAAAATATAATCGATTGTCCACAGTATTAAATAACCGACATTTATCGATGATTTTCATCAAGGAGTGCTTGATTGTTGAAATAGTCAAGAACCTATTGATTAATCAATTAATTTGATCGATTAATCGATTCATTTGGTTGATTAATCTATTAAAACAATTGATTAATCAATTAAAACAATTAAAAATGCAATAATTTATTATTAGATTAATATTTAATATATTTTGTATCGATTGATGGATATTTTAATGTATCGATTAATCGTTGTTTCAATGTATCGATTAATCGATAATGCAAATAATAGGTATTGAATACTTTTAAAAATAATAATCGAACAGCCCTAGGATTACCTACCCTAAACTACCTATTACAAAAAATAAAATTATTTTTAACCAATTGTAATTTAATAGTGAAAATAGAGAAGTATACATTTAAATCACATTGATATATTCAGTTGTAATATTAGCTCAATTGTATTCTAATTAATCATATTTATTGGTAGATAGGTAACTATAGTTTAAATAATTATACATCTCTGAATCAAATTGTGAATTGTAATAATAATTTATCAATTATCCACAGCAAGATGCAATCTTATAGATAATTTTCACAATTTATAATCCCTATTATATCCATGATTTATTTGTAAATGTGTCTATTTCCTAAATATAAGTAAAAAATTACATGAAACACTATCATCCGTATTAGATTAAAATTTGGCCTGATATCATATTCACCATCAAAGCACAACAACTATAGGGACAATATAGGTGAGAGTTCTAATCTATGTCGATAATCAAGAATAAAACTTAAGTAAAATAAAGTAACAAAATATACTTAATTTGAATGAAATATTATCAATAGCCAAATTTAAAGCCACACCTACTTATACAGAAAATGTAATGTATTAGTTAGGAATACAAAGTTTTAATATTAAGTTTTATTTTTTGATTCAATCAATGTGATAAATGTATTAGCGTACCTAGTATAATAATAACACTGTAAGCATAAATCACGTTTTATATTAATGCGTAAGTACTTAAGATTGATCAACTAATTAGAAAGGCTCCAGCCTTCAGTACATCTATTATGTAGACAGTTGTTACATTTAAAATACCAGTAAAATATGTCTATTTGCACATTTAAAACATCTTAGATGTTAGGTACCTATTATAAATAACTTTACCTATACACCTTTAGATTGATATCAATATAATTTCAGACTGAATAGGGACCATCTTTTAAATGGCCGAATATTAGTAACAAAAATTGAACATCATTGTATGTTAATTTTTAATTATTTTAATATTTATCTTAACCGGTTACCTCCAAACTTGATCTAGTAATGAATGTTATATGTAGATAGTAATAAGAATGTGTTTTCAAACAGCTATTTTCTAATATAGTGATAAGGTTTTAGAATACATAATTAATACTAAAATTGACATTTTTTAAATCAACAAACATTAAATAGATTTAAAACAATCAAATATTAACCAATTTGATATCTTATATGTGAGTAAAATGAATATGTGCCTTTCTAAAAAACTGATTAAATTAACGGGTACAAATGCTCTTTGAAATACATGTATAGAACAAAATTCTCATATATCCCAAAATACAGTGTTATCAACTAAAGTAACATGATACTGTACATAAAAATGTTAAATGAAAACAACAAATGCCTAGAAGACCAACAGGTATACACTTCAGTAGTGCACAATGAATAAGAGTTGCAAGCCACTGGCGTACAAAAGAAAGACGACAACCCATAGCTACTGTTCAGAACCTATGCTGAAAACTTGAGTAAACTATGGCCGCTGAAAGCAAAGAAAAAAATGTGACGTGTTTTGTTGGGCTCGTGCTTTATAGCCATGTGTATAGGTACCCTCGGTACACAGTGCGTCGCTGGCATGGCAGTGGCTCCTACGTCCAGAAAAGGATCAGGACCGAGGGGCCGTGTGCAATAGCACCCTACAGTGGTGTTAAGGAGGAATAGATACTACACTTATAATTCAGCCTTACCAAAACTCAAGGAATCCCACAATGTCAGCGGTGGCGTTGTCCCAGCGGCAAAGGAAATCCCACAGGCGTGTGCGTGGGAAACGGGCGCGCACGCTAAATAAAAACACGGACACGGCAACAGATACATAAACGAAAAAGCATAAACGCACGACCGAAATCCGCACGAACCGATAGACGACGCGATGCGAACGCTCAACGTTCTTATTCGGCCCGAGTGGCAACGGCAGCGGCGGCGGCGGCGGCGACGACGATGACAACGATGACGGCGGCGGCGGCGGCGGCGGCGGCGGCGACGGCGTCGTCGATGGTTCTACACCGGTGCAGTGCGTTATTGCAATTGTTCGGCAATAATTATTATTACTTATCATGGGACGATTATTAATTTCTAATTATTTTTCATTCACATCCAATGCAGCAGCGGTCCCGTGTGTCGTTCACTAGCCCGGTGCGCGATCGCCGTGTAAACAACAAACAAAACGACGACAGCGGCGACGACGACGGCTACGACGACTACGACTACGGCGTCCGGGCGGCGGCGGCGGCGGCGACGGTGAGCGGTGGATGAGGTGGCGGGTCGGTGGCGGGCGGTGGCTTTGGCGGTAGTGGTGGTAGTGGTAACGACGGCCGCGCGGTGGCGGCAGTGGTACACACACACACACATACACACACACACACACACACACACACACACGTACACACAAGCGCATAATAACATATACGTATATACATAAAAATATACGTACGAATGAACATACCTATTAGCGTGCACCTCTATATACACGTATTATTATTTACATATATATGTTTGGATGGCAACATTCACAGGGCCCAGGGTCTCGTGTAGAGAATTGCCGAGCGAAAATCGTGCAGAAATTATGGGAAAAAATAGGAACGGGTGACGATTTTACTTACACAAACACACACACACACACGTTTGTTAACGGGACACGCGCGAAGCGATAACCGGAGTGTGCACGGGCGCGCTTGTTACCGATAACACGATATAAATACACATTAAATACATATAATAGCAGCTAACAACATTAAGTACCGTTAATGTACCAATTACAATGTTACAATCAGGAATAATAATAATTACAATAACAGTAAAACGTAAACAAAAACAAAACGACCCGGCGGGGGTCGAGGTTTCGGGAAAACGGGGGAATAAAATAAAAAAAAAGCCGTAAAAACTTACCGGGACGCAGGTCGTGTAGGGACGCTCGATCACATGATACAGCGTCGTCGTCGGGTAGCTAAGCGGCAACAACGTAAGCGACGGCCATTCATGCAGACGCCGTGACACTTTTTACGTCGGAACGATCACTGCGGCGGCCAAAATGCATGTTACACGCACACACACACACGCACACACGTACGGGCACACAAACACTAACACATACGCGGCTGCTCTAGAGCGCGCGCGCGTCCGTTTTTACGTTGACGCGTTCGCGGGGACTGCCGTGGCTTCGGCGTTGAAAATTCGGCGTGTGCACACGAGATTATTATATTATTATTATACTGCACGGCCGGGCGGAATCAACGGCGACCTCGATTTATCGTGTCGATAAGGGAAAACTGGAATTAATGACAACAAACGATTAAATTAATTATATATATATAT